>CM060831.1:119960000-120205000 GCA_030762175.1 Metallyticus violacea
GTTCAGGATACTTTCACACTATCATCGCCCAGACTACCCCTAAGAGTGCATGCAGATGTCAGAAGACAATCTGTGATTAGCTTTTGTCCAACATAAGCGGATGTTCGCGGTGTTCTGTAACTATGAAGGACCACTTGAAGCCGACTACATGCCAGAAGGGCGTAATATGAATGGGACATATAATGGAGCCTATGTGCTCGAGAGCTCGTTCAAGGAAACTAAGTGACGTTTCCTATTCATGTGACTTACGTTTGCTGCTTTTGCATGACAATGAGCGCTCGCCGAATTCGTAAATGAAGAAACTGCAGGATACAAAGGTCGAAGTGCTTGACCGTTCAACTTAATCCCGATCTTGCTCTGCGCGACTTCTATTCTCCCAAGTGAAATTTACAATCGAAGGAAAGCCATTTAAATCATGCTAGGCCACACTCAGGCACTAAATCTTGTCTCTTTGGTAATTTCCCAGTCGAAATGCAATCAGGGCTTTCATAGATGCTCGCTTTGTATCCAAAATATGAGGAGAGAGATTAAAAAAGTAAATTAAGATATAAAGAACTTGTTGGTATAACTAAAGCTTATAATTCAGCCTTGCTATTAATGTCTTTGGGCCTGGCTTTCCGAAAGGGTTCTGGCAGTCGGTGATTGCGCAAGATGCATCGTAGTCAACGCAAGTTCTGTTATAGTCGAGCGAGAATCAGTAAGTGTAGTGTGTTTCCCTCTGTTTGTATAATACATATATATATATATATGTGTGTGTGTGTGTGTGCGTGTAAAGATAATTTATTCATCCACATGCCCCATTACAATATGTAATACTACATGTTCAATTATAACTTACCACGAGTATTTCAATCTACACTACAGGGTGTAACAAAAACATAGAACAATCTCTGGGGCGGGTTACTTGTACGAAAACAAGAAAAAATGCAATTTAAATTTTTTCCCGGAAATTCCTGGTTAATGAGCCATTATCGAAAGATCTAACAATTTTAAGTTAAAATATTTTTTTAGACAATGGAGTGATGTTATTTATTAAATTCGCTGTGCTGATATACATTGTACCCCAGATGGCGATATGTTGCCATGGAGACTTATTTACAATAATCATTTGTGTGTATTTTTGGTTATTAAGTCAGTTTCTGTGGATACTTTTTTTTATGTTGTTTAACGCCCGTGTTTTATTACTGAGGCACCACAGGTGGTGAACACTAGTGATACAAGAGATAAAATGATATATTGGAGAAGAATTTTTTTAGGGAGGGAAGCGTGCCAGCCTAAGTTTAACGTACCTTCCCGGCATTTATGAGGTCTGAGAAAACCTGGAAAAAAAAACCTCAATCAGGAAGGACGGTCCTGGTTGGATTCGAACCCCAGACCTGACGCTCACGAGTCCGTGCCTTAACGACCTCGGCCACCAGTGGCGGTTTGTGATGAAGGTGTGTTAAATGAGCGACTATGCAGAAACTATCTTATATCAGCAACACCATCTTCGCGGTCAGGGAGCAGTGTATGTATATTGTAGTATGTATTCCAAACAGGAATATTTAGTTAAGAGCAAAGAATTCTGTAATATTGTAATTTTATTTTAAAAAAAAATTCAAATGCTCATTGTGGTAGTGAATTTTGGGAAATTTTCCGATCAAATTAATAAATAATTTATTCATTAAATGTGAACCAATTTAAAACTATACTGTTAACATTGGACAAGAAATATATTAGATTTTAGCAGAGAAACACCTTAGTAATCGATTAGGACAATCTACAATCTATTTCAAAGCTAGATAAACAATTGAGAGTCAGCCATACAACAGCACAAAGACTACTAAGTTACAGAAACGAAGCCCATGCAATGTTACTAGTTTATCCTTCTCTGCTTATTCGTTAATAATAAGAAAACATCTCGCGCGTTCTTGTTTAATAAGAACGCGTGCGTGCTTTTTACCGATCGCCAATCGTACAGTGACTTGCTGGCGTTGAATATGCTGTGACGCTCGCTCTGCGGTCGACTACCGAATTCACTCTGCGTAAAGCGAGGTCCATACAAATGAATAGCACTGTATGAAATCCTTTAAAACTTTTTTAAAAATATTCTTGTATATATATATATATATATATATATATATATATATGTTCAGAATATATTTGATTATTTCTGGGTATACTAGCAAAATAAAATTAAAATATAATTGAACGAATTTTATTGTACAATAAAATACATGAACATATAATCCACGGTGGCGTGTTCTTTGGTCTCCAAAAGAAGAAAGAAATCGCTTGAACGATTGTTCGGAACCACGTCAGAAAACAACAGAGTTCGCGTGTTCCGTAACAGTTAAGCAGAAAATTAGTCACACTAACTCTTATCTCACTAGTAACTTAATAAACAAGATTATAAGAAAAGATTTTCTCAACATAAGCTGTGACCCTAGTGCTCTAGTGGTACCCATACCTCGTAGGCACAAGATCGCGGGTTTAATTCCAGCCAGGGTCAAACGGATTTCTTCGGGAGCAAAATCCCACTTTTCCTTCAGCAGAAAAATAAACCCGTGGAGGATTTACGGCACGTAAAAGAACCTCAATCTTAAAAGAAGAAGCCTCTGTGCAATATTTATCGGCGTTTCAGGCCCTGAATTAAATGAGACGCTGATGACCTGAGATGTTTTTTTTTGTAATGGTGTTAAACGCCAGTTTTTACTACTAAGTTACCGCAGGCGATGGGCACTGATGATACATGAAATGATATATTGGGATTTTTAAGGAAGGTAGCGTCACAGGCTTAAGTTTAGGGTACCTCCCCGGCATTGTCATTTATGAGGGCGGAGGAAAATCTGGAAATAAGGTCAGTCAGGGAGGACGGTCCTGGAGAGATTCGAACCCCAGACCTTCCGCTCACGAGTCCGCACTTTAACGACCTCGGCCACCCACGGCGGTTTGTGCAAAGCTGCCGGGATATAAAAATATAATATTGCAGAATATTTTGCTCATATATAGTATTTTTAAAACCCCCTTTCGGCAAATTTAGGTAGATTTTGTAAAGCAAGGCTTTTATAAAATTTAGTGAATCATGTTTAGCAAACAAAGATGTAAAATTTGAGTTTTTGTCTTTCATTATTTTTAGAGCTGATTATTAAATGGAGTGTTGACCTCATTAGCCTAATTAATTTTATTAGCCTAATCACGACATTTCTTAATAGGTCACTTGCAGTTCTCACACTCTGTTCTACCGCCTGTGGTGCCTCAGTAGTAAAACGGACGTTAAACACATGATATGAGATGAATAGATATATTGGGAAAGGCTTTTTTTTTTTCTTTTTTTTTTTTTTTAAAGGAAGGAAACGTTCCGGCCTAAGTTTAGGGTAGCTCCCCGGCATTTCATTTGAAGACTGAGGAAATCCTGGAAAAAATCTCAGTCAGGGAGGACGGTCCTGGCGGGATTCGAACCCCAGACCTCCCGCTCACGAGTACCCCAGACCTCCCGCTCACGAGTCCGCGCCTTAACGACCTCGGCCACCCGTGGCGGTCTTTCTGTGGAATAAATGGCATAAGTTGCATAATTGCGTACCTGTACCATTAGGTTGTTTTGTTGCTTTTTAGCTGTCAAGATGCTTAAATGGGTTCGGATTCTGAAAACTCAACTTGACACTTGGTTTCACAGGTTAAGAAAACTTAAAGAAAAACTTGTCAGATAAGCCGAAATTAGGGGTCGTATTTCATTGTATAGAAATGCAAGATTTAGCAATCAAGTGTGATATAGCCATGCCCCTTATCTTCCATCAAACACATCACTAATATCGTAAGACCTTCATCACACACAATGGGCAGGCACAACTGGGAGCTGGAGAGATGGCTATGCAGGCTAGACAAACGAAAGTGCTGACAACGCAACAATAAATATTCTGCTTTCATTAACGCGTTCAGTATTTGAATAGATGATACACATGCAGTGCGTGAGGTCTTATATGGAAGATAACATCCTTTCTCCCCGCATACATCGCTAGCCATCTCTACAGTGACCAGCAGTATGCAAGCTGACCTAGATTCTATCCGTCATTTCATTCTCATAAATAAATTCTTGTGTCTACTTAAAAGATTATCTTTTTCTAAAATCACAGAAACTAAGAAAATATTATTGGAAATTGAGACAGATACGCGTTCTGGTTCATTTAACTGTAGAAAATAAACTTTGTACTCACCGAATCGAACTGAATAGCCCCGTTTATATCATTGTTGTCAGCTCTTAAATACCGAGGATGCAAAAATGTATACACGCATTTTACAGTAGATATCTATTTAGTATATTTCAAAGCTGGACCGAAAAACAACAGTAATGTGTAGTATGATGTTCTGTAAAAAGATGTGACGTTATGCTAGCGCTGCTACAATAAAATGGAACCAAGATTATCGTTTGAACAGCGAACAGTTAGCTGGTATTGAAAACAGAGAATGTTGTTGAAGTTCAAAGGCAACGGAGACGTGTGTACAGCGTTCTCCGTATCTAATTTCTTTGGACTTCTACCTATGGGGAACTCTTAAGGATGTTGTATATCGTAGAAAACCAGCTACACTGACAGCACTTCGGGAAGAAATTAAAACGGCATGTGCTGCAGTCGCTGAGGACACTTTCGCAAACGTTGCTCAACGTACTCAGAGGTATATCGACGCCGATGATGGACATTTTGAGCAACTGTTGTAACTGTAAAAGTCTAAGATGATTAGCGCTTATCATTTTCTGTCTGTGTGAATTCAGTTCTATTATGTTAACGCAGTTTTTTCTTTGCTTTAAGTGTGTGTACATATTTGACACCCTCTGTATGTGTTGTGTCTTTTTCAACATAATTCTTGAAACTATTGCTTGGGGCATATGCCCCAAGAGGCATTCCTGGAAGTCGATTTTTTGGGGGGCCATAACTCTTCTCTATCTGCTAATTAAAATTAACACTTGCATCTCATTAATTTTTACTCCTCCTGTTGTCATGTTCTTAATGCAGTACATTTAAGTAATTCCTTTATTTCAGTGCGTATAAAATCCCTTTCTAGACTAAATGCTTCTAACATTTCTGAACCGAAGGTCTACAAAAGCTGTTGAAGTTGAAAGATGATTTTCGCTTTGTATGGCGCCGCATTTTCAATGCTTTAGACTTTGTACGTCATTGTTAAAGTAACCTCTTAATCCGAATTTTCAGTAATCCACATTACTCTCTGAGTTGGAGAGGGTTTACCGTATTTTAATTACCTCGGTTTCTAATGAATGTTTCATAGTGAAAGTTGTATTTACATTCCCTTGCGAGATATCTGCAAATATCGCTACCTAACAACTGGAAGCAGCATTTGGCTTTTTTTTTTATTCCTCTTTCCACAGCAACCTTTTTATTTGTGCCTAGCTACGCGCTCACCTCTAAGAGTGGTACTAATGTTTCCATAAATAGAATTCACTTATTGCAGAGTATTTTTAGCTTACTGGCTGTATAAAGTGAAAGTTTAAAATAATATCTTGTGATGAAATTTAATTATAAACGTTCGTACGAACTAAACTCAAAACTAGTCTCTAACAAACATATGGAGGTTTTTACGGAGCTGATTGGGGGATTTTGTCGCAAATTAAAGTAACTCGTTCAGCTAACTGTTTTTACCTTCAAAACTATTTTCTCAAGTAAGGAGTGAAAGAGTTTTCGAACTCATGTTCTATATCTACGTCGAGGTCTAGACAACCTGGGATTTATTGTGCCAACTTCAATGTTTCAAGGACATGGGATGCGGTGGATGCGATGGATCCAGGACAATAAGCTACCACCAAGTACTCAAGAGCAGATGAAGAAAGCAGGTGGCAGTTCTTGTATATCTCTCCCAGTAATCTGAGTGTTCCTGTGGAAGCATTCTACGATGATGTCATCCCACACCCTCATTCGATTTTATGAGGGCTGTAAAACATCTAGTGACAACGCATTCCTTACATTGCATAATAACATAGGACGTTGTAGTTGCTAGCATTCGTAGAGTGAAGGTAGACCTACTAGCACATCCTATGTCGTTATTGCAGATCTTACAGAGAACGCGCACGAAAGTATACAGTAGTGTGTCAAATAGCAACGCTCTAAAGATATGTGTTTGAACAAGAGTCATTGATCAAAACTTAGGTGTCGCATGGAAGGAATGGGGGAAGCATGTGGTAATGGTGCCTGGCCATGTCGGACGGTGGCATATTGGGTGTCCGTATTTCATCAAGGACCTAATAATATGAAGGATGCTCATGTGTAGGCCGCCCGCACTGCAGCACCACGAGGAGTTGATTAAAATTCTACTGGAGGTGGATAGGTGGATAATGAAGGATTTGGCTTCACAGGTAGGTGCAACCCATCCGACAGCTTTTCATGTTTTGAAAGATTTGCTTGAGCATCGTAAGATAGCGTCCCGTTGTAGGAAAAAAACACTGCGCCATATTTATCAGACATGCGCACCTGCGACTTCGATCTCTTTTCCATATAAGAAAAGCAAACCTTCGAACAGTAGGAGGTTTGTCTGTTTATATCAACAAAAAATAACTGCTTCTGATATTCGGCACTTCCAGGAGTATGGCAGAAAATTATTTGATATATTTGGTTTATTCATCGACGCTCTTTAACATCCCAGCTCAACATCGTCCCATTCAATTAAGGGAGTGAAACAACCGATAAATTTTGCTCAGAGCCTCTTTTTTCAGGCTTGAGGTTCTTTTACGTGCTGTAAATCTACGACACGGAATCCACGGTTTTACTTCCCTTCCGAAGGACATCATCAGGAGATGATGTTAAAAAGACAGTTTGCAGGTTATAGATAAATTGTTGTTCAGATGTGTTGTCATTACCCTCACACTATCCTGAAGGCCTCAAGAATAATCTCTGAGGTTAGAGAAAGAGAGAGAGAGATAGTAAATATGTAATATATACGAGCACTGAAAGTTCAAGTTTTAGTCCACATGTAGTATTAAGCAAGCGACTTCGTTTGTTTGTTCCTTAATTACGAACGTCATTTTAAGATTTTTCTACACACTGCGGATGCCATGGTTTTATTTTGTATCAATTGTGCACCAGGCTTTAGTGTATAATGTTGTATAAAACATTTAAAAGTTAAGGTTTAGCTTGTTTAAAGACGAAATTGTAATCCTTTACAGGAAGTTAGCGTGTTGCATTTCTGATACGAGTTAAAAATTAAAATAGCTGCGTATAATTAGACTTGCAAAGTTATCTAAAGAGGCGAAGAAGATCGAAGACGGAGTACTTGCAGAGATTATCCATGCCACTGAAGATGTCGGGTGTAGTCGGGCGAAACGTTCAAAACAACTGGGAAATTAACTCCTTTCAAACTGCTCTATGAGATTTTATTGATTACAGAATCATTTTAAAGGGGTTTAGCCCTCATATTTTTCAAAATCTTACCCTTTTCTATAGATGAAATGA
Source organism: Metallyticus violacea (assembly GCA_030762175.1). Taxonomy (NCBI): domain Eukaryota; kingdom Metazoa; phylum Arthropoda; class Insecta; order Mantodea; family Metallyticidae; genus Metallyticus; species Metallyticus violacea. The sequence continues at coordinate 119,967,434 of CM060831.1, forward strand.
AAGGTAATTAAAGAACAGGAATTCGGAAGCAAAGCTTTTGTGAATAAACGCTAATTTTTATTAAAAGATTCCAGAAATGCTGAATGCAGACAGACACTTGCAGCAACTGTTATAACACAACTTAGTTCTCATTGTAACATAAAAATAGGATTGTGTGCATGTTTTAATTAAGGTTGTGCTAGCTTTAATATATGTGAAGGTTTACGGTTTCATATGGTCGGGATTTAAACAATAATGCATCTTTTTGGGGAGAAACTTAATATATTAATTGAATATATTTTTAGGTTATACTATTTTAAATTGTATTATTTACTTTTAAATTAATGTAATGTCCTAAATAATATTTGAAATTACAGAGCAATACACAGCATATTAATTTACAGTGAAATAAAACTTTCGTTCTCTCCCTCTCTGTGATAAAAGCTCCTTCTCGCGTTTGTGATAATGCATCCATCAGCAACATAATACATATCGATAATGTAACTTTTCCCACCATTGCAAAATATAACTAAATATAATAAGTGTAGTTGCTGTAAACTATGACAGAGGTACGAGGATAGATTCATAAGTTTCCGGCCTCGTCGATAAGGATTACCGCCTTCACAAAACCCTTATCTGGTGTCATACCTTATCTGTTAATTAAATAATTGCAGCTGTAAATTCCGCTCCACTGTGTTCAGTGGTTCAGATATAGTTGCATAAAGAAGGCTATGTGTAGTAGATTGTGATATATTCAAAATGGAGTATCGAGCTGTTATTAAGTTCCTAACAAAAGAAGCACTTATTCCAAAAGAAATTAAACAGCTATTGGACGGTGTATATGGGGAAGCATCCTCCTCATATTCTACCGTAAAAGAATGGGCCAAACTTTTTCGAATAGGTCGAGAAAGCATTGAAGACGAAGAGCGTGCAGGTCGGCCGTTGGAGTTGCTCACTCCTGAATACATCGCTCTTGTGGAAGGAGAAATTGTGGAAAATCGAAGGCTCAAAGTTACACATATAGCAACAAGATTGGGCCTTTCCAAAAAAACAGTCCTTCGAATTATTCATGAATATTTAAATATGAATAAGGTTAGTGCAAGATGGGTGCCTAGACTTCCTTCCTCAGCCCAAAAGCAACAATGAGTCATCTGTTGTCAGGCATTTTTAGAGTTCTACCATGGCAACGAGAGAGAAGTTCTGCAAATCATGTTACAGGAGATGAAACTATGGTCTTCTACTATGATCCCTTGTCCAAAAGAGAATCAATGGAGGGCGTAAACCTGAAGAAGCACGGCCTCTAAAGGTCAAGGTCACTCAATCAACCAGAAGATCTTGGCCACATACTTTTGTCACTGTGACTGAATACTCTTCATTGACTTCAAGGAGAGGAACACCACAGTAAATGGAGAGTACTATACTGGCCTACTACACAGACTACGTGCTTCTATCAAAGAGAAAAGGCGAGGAAAGCTGAGTGGTGGTGTGCGCCTTCTTCACGACAACGCGCTTGTGCACACAGCTCTTGTTGCAAAGGAAGCTGTGAAGAAATGTGACTTCAAGGAGATGGATCATTCACCCTAAAGCCCAGATCTAGCTCTCAGTGATTATTTCATCTTCTCAAAACTCGAGAAGGACGTTCAAGGAAGAAAATTTAAGTGTGACGAAGAAGTCATGGATGCTGCTTTTGTCCATTTTGCAGACAAGACTTCTGACTATTTGGAGGGAGGGGATTGAAATGTTAATTCAAATATGTTGGACGTGTATTGGAATAAAGGGTAACTATATTGAAAAGTGAATTATAGTTTTGTCTTTATCATACCCAGAAAATGGTTACGCCGGAAACTTATGGATCTACCCTGTTAAATTGGAAGTGGAGAATTATGCTTTTAAAATTTGGGTCATGGCCAGGATTCGAACTATGGATCTTCAATCTTACGCTCTAGCAATTGAGCTACCGTGACTTCCTCTAAACAAGGGACCACAAACCTCTCTCAAGTGATTTTGTATACCCGAATACTTCCCTAAGATTTCTCAATTATGGGATATTCATTGCTTATGGCCCAGGTTTCTATGTAGGGAGCAAATAAAATAAAATTAACTCCTATATAGTTAAATTAAATTAAAAAAAAATCAAATCTGATTCTTCTTATACAAATTATGTCCTATTCTTCAATTGTGCCTTTGAGAATATTTTAAGTCCGTCCAAAACATGAAAGGTGAAATCGTATGCTAGTAAATTAAAAATCTCATTAAAAATAGAGCACCTAGTCTATATTTTATGCATTGTTTATTATTGTTTTATTTGTCGCTCAATGTTACAATTTTCTTTGGCTAAATTCTAGAAAACGCACGTGAATTTATGAACACATGAATACCCCTTTGAGCAGATTTTTTAAATGTCAAATTATTATTATAAATATTATTGCAAATATATACCTAAAAATTCAAGCATATTTCATTTATAATAAAATGTAACAACAGTGTACGTAATATTGCATCTGTGAGGAGATTTATCTAAATAGCACGACGCTTCTATCTGTTGTTTCTATGGGAGAAGCTCTCAGAGCTCTTTGTAACTAATATACCCTTTATCCACATATCTAGTATTCATAGAGACCTAAAGCGACCTTTGCAGTAGTAAACCAGGTTCGAATCTCGAGAGCTCATCTTGTGAGAGACAGTAGCTCATTAGACTGGGATCTGTGCTGTGTTGAACTTGTTGTAACAAAGGAATATGAAGTTATTGTTCATTTATGACTGCCATTCCCTTGCATTAACGTATACCTGAAGGGCTTTTGTTTTGCACTATTATGTACAAGTAATGTTATACTAGATTAATGCAAGGCAATCAACAAAAACTACAACAATACTGCCTGCAGTGTTCTGTAGCCATTTTTCTCAATCAGTAGGACGTAGCTGTTTCAAAGCAAAGCTAATGTTAAATTATTTTTATATACTCTTAGCCACCATGTTTTAGATGACATGAAGTAGACAACGGAATTATTGGTGCTATAAATAAAATGGAAATTATATTAGTACTGACATATATGGTCAAAATAATGCTATAATTAAATATATAAAAGTTGTATCTCTTTGGAAAAGTATTTAAAGGCATTCTGTAATAACTAACAGAAGATTCTGTGGGAAATAATATTCCTACTCATTCATAATTTGAAATTTCTTTTGGTAAAAGTTCTCTCTGGAGAGAATCAATCATATTTTTAAAGTTATTTGCAGTGCCTATGAAGGTAAGGATTGTAGCTTTAGCTGCATTGATTTAAGCATTTTCTGCTATTATAACATTGGCATATTATGAAATAAAAAATAATGAATAATATTATTTTTGAGCAATGGGATATAGTAAATGTATATAAGATACAAAAAATGATTTTGAGTCTTAAAAACTTCCAGAAATTTGGCTACTGTTGTCAAACTGTTGCGTTTGTTTTTGGAGTATGAATTAGCGTGTTCATGTACAAATATATGTGTAAATATAAAGCTATTTCTAGATTATGCAGTTAGCATGCTCGCATAGAAAAAAAAAAACACAAGGCTCTTAAGAGAAGTATATATGGTAAGGCACTTTTTAATACAATTCCTTTACAATATATGGCTCAAATGATACTGTAGTACGGTGGAGGAACAATATTTTGCACGCCAATCTTGGTAGTTTTTGGTGCAAGCCGTCCAATAACGTTGTATAACAGTCATTTACTGTTTTACACTTTTCCATATCATGACGCCCCGAGAGTCTCGAAAAAAGTTGCCATCACCTTATAGATGTATTCGGTCATTTTCACCTTCGCCAACACGCTTGTTTCTCTGTCGTTATGTCTCCGGGGTGTAGTGGTGGATCTAAGTTTCGTTTACAATCACAAAACGAAGCTAGAAGTCATTCGGATTACGCTGCAACTTTTCCAAACTGAAATGTTCTTCCTCTAGCATTAACAAACACGCCACTCATCGCCCACCTGGTTTCTATTTTGTAGAAATTCATGCACGTTATTATGTACACGTTCATATGGAACGCCTACCATCTCAGCAATCTTACGAGTATCTGCAGGGCGGGAACGGCCACGTTTAAATTCATTTATCCAATAATAAATGGCATTGAGAGCTGATGCAGAGTCCCCATGAACTTTCTTCAGTTGCAGTTCACTTTTTTCACTTCACGATGCTCTTTTTTTTTATCCATTTCTACGAAAGGTTTACACTCATCACTTATGATAGCTGCCAACAAAGAACTGCGCATTTCATCTGTTTGAAGACCGTTACAAAAATCACGCTTACCAGCAGTCATGTCTCTTAACAAAATTTCCCGCTATTTCGTTGAAATTTACCAGATCTATCAATCCCCCCTCGTACAATTATTACAACAATACTTGAACTTTTTCTATATGCACATAAAACGTTAATTAATCTATGTTAACAAATGATACACATAATTACTGTAATAGTAATAAAGATAAATTGCAAGTATCATATACAAGATTAGAAAAGTCAAAATCTAGTTACTTTATTATAAGTATTTTACTTTATAATAAATTAAATGGAGCATTTAATAGAAGCTTTTAAATTACAGGTTAAATAAGGTTATGTAGCAAAACTTTCTATAATGTAACTATTTGTACTATCCACTTACGATATAATTCTTTTGTATTTCAACTTTTGTACATTCCATTTAAGCGTGGTAAGAAATTATTATTATTATTATTATTATTATTATTATTATTATTATTATTATTATTACTACTATTATTATGCTCTGGAAGGCGTGATATGTGAATATTTTCGAGCAGTGTAAAACTGGTACCTTCCTCTTAATTGATTGATATAGATGGTGTTCGAACCACGAATTTTCGGCTTATCTTGGAGGAGATTTGAGGCTATGGTGGGCATGGCACGGTATCTCATATTGGTAGCATGATAAGCCATATTTTTCCTTTCTGACTCTTAATTCCAAACCTTAGTCTAACACATGACCTGTATGGGAAAAAAGTAAATTTCAAGACATTTTCCCGTGGCTTTCTATCTTTGTTACACAGAATGGCTTATACAAGCTTTCAGAGGTGAAGAGGAAAATAGAAATCACTTTTGTATAAGGAACTGTGGGCCGAAAGTATGTAATTACTTCTCCGGAGGCATGTTTGCACTTTACACCTGCTGGCAGAGGTTTCTGTGAATGGCCCCAAAGAGCATGGGGTCGTTATGACGTACGACGTCACTGGGAATGTGTTAATATCGGTCGCTGGGAGAAAGTCGCTCACCTCGAGTTCTATTCGCTTCATAAAGCTGTTCTTACCTTAAGAAATCTAAAATTTGAAATTTTTCTACACCATCAATTAAATTTGTAAGGTATACGTTATAGCTTTTTTGATGCTATAAATGATACTGTGCAAGAAATAATGGGTTCTGCCTATGTTAATATGGAATTGTTTATTATTTTAGTTTCATAAATTGAATCCGTGCAAAACGATATTTAAAACAGGTAGATATTATAATTAGAAGTATTTTATTTTAATTTCTATCCAAAATATATTATTTATATTACAACTTTAGGTGTCAAACGTTCACAGACGTTTCTCTTACTCAATTATTTTTTTTTTTTAGTGCCGGTAAATACAATGTTCCATTTTATGTAAAAATATGTGTTATATATTTAGCTAGTTTTAATACTATTTTATATATTTTCAACTAGAAAATGCCTGGACACATTGTAGTAGCATTTATTATTCCAGTTAAACGAGGTGTATATATAGTGCACATCACATTCATATGGGTTGCAAGATTGTTCATGCTCTTGTACAATACTTCATTTTTTAAATTAATGACAGCAAAAGAAAAAAACAAACGCACTCACAGACACACATTTGGCAATGAGAGGAACTAGTGCGTTAATTGTAGTAAAGGGACGGTTGGAAAACAGAATGTGCGGAAAGTACTCTGCGCGTGCGCAGAAGAGCAATGTTTAGTGTCCGGCCAAAGGATGATGTAATGAATACAAAATAATATTTAGGCGGGTGATTCTACAGTGGGCCATGACAATATTAATAGCTACTAAAAAGCGAGTTAATTGACAAAATAAATCTCAATCAAATGGAAATAATGAGCCACCTGGTTTTCTCACCTCAACGGTTAACTCACCCCAATCTGTGTTTAAAAGAAATTAGGTAAAGAAAAAAAAGTATAATTGCATTAGTAAGAGCACTAACACCTTGAATTATTTATATAATTTTGTCAACCATATGAACAAATTGGGATGCAAGGTAAGGCGGAGGTTTATTTTGATATCTCGAAAGTTTTCCGTAAGTTTGTTTTTGAATACATATGAAACTTTTCTGAAGTGGTATTGAATATATAAGAAGCTGAAAATTTCAGAGTTACATATGTCAAAAAAGTTTTTAAATTTGGCACAGTTTTAAGTATTTTAATAAATAATATCTAGGTCCCTCATATTGTGATAAAAATATGATTTTGCAAATTTTTGTGATGATAAACCGTTTTTAAATATTTTCGGTAGCACTACTTAGAGCGTGTAACATCAATAGTTTTTTTTTTGAAAAATATTTTATATATACTTCTAAATTTAATATTGCCAGTATAGTCCTTTCTGTATCTGCTGTATCATGAAAACAAAAATCATTTACTTCTAAAGCCATTAGATTTACAGTCCTGAAATTTAGTAGAACTCGAATAGTCAGGCATTGCAATAAAAGAGAGCCATTCTATAGAGACGATAATTATAATAATTAAGGATTTACAGCCACGGTAGTTAAGGTGCGGACTCCTGAGCGGGAGGTCTGGAGTTGGATTCCCACCAGGACCGTCCTCCCTGACTGAGGTTTTTTCCAGGTTTTCCTCGGTTCTTATAAATGACAAATGCCAAGTAGGTACCCTAAACTTCTCCTTTCTTATAAAAAATATTCCTTTCCCATTTTATCATTTCATTTCATGTATCATCAGCGTCCATCACCTGTGGTGCCTCAGTAGTAAAAACGGCCGTCAAACACTCGTAAAAAATCTCCATTTCGACACTTTTAAGGATGGCAACTATTACCATTATATTCTACGAACTTCACCTAGATGTGGGAGGAGAGAAGAGGGGGAATGAAATTATGCAGTGACTTAAATAAAGCATAAAATGATTCAAGAAGCCCAAAACCAAGCGCTGAAAAGTTTTTTAGAAATAGTAAAAGAATTTACAGAAACTTTTTCAAGAGACTCTATGATCATTGCAGGAGAAGCATTCATAACCTTAAGAAGTGCTTTAAAATTAACTCTTCCTTTTATAAAGTGAACGCCTTGGTCCCAGTTTATCGCACGTACAAGAAACATGCCAATATACTCATAACGAAACAAACCTCAACAATTTCCCTGTATAATCTATATGGTATGAGACGTCCATGTTCAAAAAACGAGTTGCTGTTTTCAACTAAAAGTACACTAAAATTAGTTGACAGTTTTTTGTAACATATAGGGAGCGTAACATGGTATTGCAGACAAGGTACTGGACAACTCCAGGGGCGACAGTCTTTCATGCGCATATGTATAAGAGGATAGCACAAACTTTTTATGCCCGGGTTGCAGTTAAGGAATGTCCGATTCCTACTCTTCCTGTGCACCGACATTTTCCAGTTTCGATCTTGGGTGCTTGCAGTTGAAAACAGCAGCTAATGCTTAGAACATGAACTTGTTATAGCACATAGGTGACACAGAAAAATTATTGAGGTATGTTTCGATATGAGTGTATTGACATGTTCCTCGTGAGATTGCTACGACACAGGCAAACAAGATATGCATCTATCAAGACAAGTTTCAAGCTATACATCCACACATCCTTTCTTTTTAATGGAGTTGGGAACGAATACACGCAGTCCCATTTAAAAGATCTTTCTGTAAGGTCACCTGGTGCTCCTCCCACGAATTGGTTTTCTAAAAGGGTGCACAGGGAAAATGCTTTGTACCACCTATGGAAAGCCTGTGGTAAGTAATGTCTCGCATGGAAACTGTAGACAGATGGTACTAGTCCGCGATCAACACCAAATGGTGATATTTCCCACACGTTTTCGTGACGTGCTATGTGTTCACTTGTGAATTAGGTAAAGCTTTAGGTGTCAAGCTGAAGAAGGTAGCAAATATAGTTTCTTACGGAAATCTTGCAGTAGAAAAGTGAAACTGAGCATTTATTTTCTGCAGATGAGTTATTGATTTGGGTTAGTTTTTAGCTATCCGTTATTTCCTACATTCAGTTATTGTCAAAAGTAAGTTTGTTTAATGCTCTTGAGCTTTTCTCTTTATTCTTCTTTCAATCCGTCTCTTTTTCGTATTTCTAAGATTTTTTCGGCCTCTATATTTTTGAAATTTTCATACGATCCATTGTATCTTTATTTCTATATTGTTTTATTTTATTATTAAATGCAAAGACGTTTAGTTCTTTCTTGGTTTCTTTTCCTATCAAGTCTTGTATGTCCTAATAATGATAAAATCTATCTCCCCTAATCTCTTCTCTCTCTTCCGCTCTTTCCCTTACGCTGATGACCTACGTTGTTAAAGAGCGTCCGTAAATAAATCAAATCTCTCTCCCTTAGTTCAAGATTCACCCATACAACCGTGAGAGCTCTGTAGAATTTTAAATTGATATCTGTTTTCTAATGGTTCCGCACATCCGCTGGCATTTACATATTTAATTCATTTCCCATATGTGTCTGCGTTAAAAGAGATATTACAACCCAAATACTTTATATTTTTTATCTGAAATAAATTATATATATTATATATATTATTTTCTAACATTATTTTTGCTCTAACTATACATTTCCCCTAAAATGCTTTGATATCTCTTTTTGAGGTTGATAGTTTAAAATTACATCTCACAACATTTTTATATAATGTGTACATTTTTTTTAAATCTCTTCTGAATCTTGTACTGTGACAATCTCAGTTGCTTAAGCTAAATTATTAAGATCTACATCTTCCTTTCTAATCTTATTTGATGCTTCGTTCTTCCATCTGTTTAGAGTTTCATCTAAATAGATATAAAAAGAGTTTTTTTTAAGTGTTTAACGCCCGTTTTTACTATTGAGGCACCACAGGCGGTGGACACTGATGATACATGAGATGAAATGATTTATTGCTAAAGGATTTTTTTTTAAGGAGGGAAACTTTCCAGGCCTAAGTTTAGGTTACCTTCCCGGCATTTGCCAATTACGAGGACTGAGGAAACCTGGAAAAAAACCTCAGTCAGGGAGGACGGTCCTGGAGGGATTCGAACCCCAGAACTCCCGTTCAGAGTCCATACCTTAACGACCTCGGCCACCCGTGGCAGTTTTACATACATACATACATACATACATACATACATACATACATACATACACCCTTCACTGTACACCCTTGGTACACCCTTCTTACTGTATTTCCATTCATTTAATTAGGTGAATTGAGCTAAAGCGTGTACAGTTATAGAGGCATTTCATGCATTTCATTAGATGAGCATGTTTGCCCATTCTTTTCCATAATTCTAGTTAAAATAAAGGCATATAATATATAGATATGTTATACTCTATTCTTTTCTCAGTAGTTTGTCTAATTATAAAAATATTATCTGTGTAAAGTCTGCCAGTTTGAATTCCGTTCTTTTATTCTATTCTGTTATTCACTTTATCCTATTTCTTAAAGTTTATATTTAAAATGTAACATAATTTGCAAATATATTCCTGTTTCTCTTTTTAAAAACAAATGTTATATTTGTCATTAGCAATTATTTGTAATTGTGAGTTTGATCCAGCATTCATTTATCACATGTAGAAGTTGTCATTTAAATTTCTTTGTTAGTTCTGTATTAATTCCTTGGTCCTGGTGACTTTTCCTTGTTCTGCTTTTTTAGTATCTCTTCTAATTCTAATGTCGTTAAATCAGTTATGTCGTTTATTTCTTCTGCTACACAGAATATTGCATTTGGATTATATGATCGATTTTTATAATGTTCAATCCAAACCTCTTATGTTAACATTTCAATTTGTGAGTTAAATCAAGAAAATGTTTTTCTTTATTTAATATACTCGTATATGTTTGATGGGACATTTTTAATTAAATTTTATTTTAAAACTTTTAAATTAATACCTGCTGTAGTGTTCGAAGGCAGATGAACGGTTTTCTCCCACTTGTTCAAAATAAATATTTATCTTTGAGCCACAGAATCACACTGTTATAGCAGTTAAACTTATTTTGGAATGTAATTACACAAGATATGTATATAAATTATGTACTTCAAGCCAACAGGTTAATGATTGTACAAACCATTTCTTCACATTACATCCGCAGAGACAAACATGCTGGTTTAAGATGGTTTGCTGTTCCAAGAATTTTTATTTAAGAATTTTATTTCGTACTTTCATAGCTATTCATTAGACGTTTTAATTTTTGTTCTTATGTTCTATTTTCCGCATAATTTTACACCTTTTTCTTTTCCTTTAAAGGTGTATTACGCTATTTCTTTTCGCTTCATTTTCTTTTCCGTAGATTAAAACACGTCATTTTATATCTCCGTGGGTGTGATGTTGAATCTTTATATTTGAACATCACCTTTGAAGTAGCTCTCCGCTTCTTTTCTTCCACAAACATCGCCTGCTAACATTTTACATTTTAATTGTTTCTGACTGTTCTAAAAGTTTCTTGCAATTTTATAATTTCAGTACGCGTTTTAGAGCAATCATTCCACACTACACAATTTCCAAAGTTCCCATTTCCTTATTTCTCTCGTCGAGTCTCCCAACAAATTTGGTTTATTGCTTTTGAAAGTATGATCATCGTTTGGACCATCACCGATCTTTGACATTTGTATGAATCATGAAAGAAATAGGATATGGAGACAGCAATGATATTGTATATTGTCGGAAATTGTAGCTATTTATAAATTATTTACCTTAAGGTGCATTTTATTTTTAATAAAACAAGAGCCTTTTGCTGATGACTACAAAGTTGTTAATTTTCACAATTATACAAGCTATTTCATTTTTTGCTATAGCAACAAAATAATACACTTTCATGTTTCCATTCCTTTTGTTGCTATGTACATGTGTATAAAGATTAATTTTCCTAAATTTTCGAAAGAAAAGAAGGTTAGCAGCTGAAGAACAAAAATAATTAATTTGTTAGCGCAATATATGATTTAATAAATATAAAATATATGGACACTAACAGACGATTTCTAACCCTATGTTATATAAGTTAATTTACGTAACTTTATGTACCTTCTCGTCAAGAAATACTTTATGCATTAATGAAATATTTGCTACATATTCTACTGTATATTTTTCTCACTTAAAAACCTGTATCACTGTAATCAAGAGAAAGTCTTCCCTTCTTAAAATATCACGTTAAAAATAAAAACAATAAATTGTTAAAATTTTCAAAAGAATATTACAAAATTAAACGTAAAAAACAATATTAATTTACAATTTAGAATATATTAACAAAATATTCAAGAGCAACATATTCTAAGCACATGTTACTCTTGATATATCTTTATATGATAGTGCTAAAACACTTTAGTCTACAACCTTAAACTATTAACGTATATAGATCTTGTTCTCGTATAGTAATATGTATCAAATGCAAAGAAAAAGCATTTAAAAGAATGGTTTTAAAAACATAAACATTTGAAATTACATAGGGCTCTTGTTAATGTGCTGGTTATTTATTTTTGTATTTTGATTCGTTCTTCTTGTTTGATAACATCGGAATTTTGGTCAAAAAGAGCAGTAAAGGTGTCCTTATCAGAGATATCGTATTTTTGGCGTTATTTGACGTGGCAGGATCGAGAGCATACTGTAGTGTCCTGGCTAACTAGCCGCATATCGCTCGTACTGCCTAAGTTAGATTCGCTTCCGTAGGTGTAAGCCTGGCGCTACTGTGAACTACTAAAACTGTTACCATAGATAACAAACAACTTTTCGTATTCATTACATTACACGCCTTTAACCGCAATCATTTAAAATGATCAAACGTATACAATATGCTAATCATATTAGGACATTTCTGAAAGAGCTAGTATTGTATCAGAGATACAATGAGAAATGTTTTTATAAAGCCGCGATTTAAATAATGTATCTTTCTTTTTTTTGTTAGATACGATTATAGCCCTACTCATTTTGAGTGAGACTTTGTTTACCAATTTTACTCACATTAAAATTCATTTTATATGAAACACCATTCTCATGAGTAATAATCAAGCTTCTGTTACAAATATTAGAAATAACTTTTTTATTATTGTGCTCTTTTATTAATAAATAAAAGTATTTATGTTATAAGAGTAGATTAAATTTGTATTTACGCGGGAAAGTTTAGCACCCGAGACAATGCCGAGGGCAATAATTTTCACGAGGGCATAAAGTCTGTTTATTCTTGTGCAATATTTTTTCCATTACTTATACTTAAACTAAAAGAATATTAATGTTTAATTTTGATGAAATATGCACATTTATCATTCTATAAACAAGAGTCCAGTGCTATAAATGATAATATTATGGATGTGTAAGCATTGTAAATTGAAATTTCCAAAGAGAAAGATACGAGTATATTTTATCCTGAAGATTTTTTTTTTTTTTTATGCAAGGGATGTTATATGATTATTTCAGCTCTTTGTAAATACATATTACCCAAGATGCACAGCTATTTATCTTTAGTTTTCATTAATTTATACACACTTTTAGGAGTGAATAAAATTCTCTACAATGAATAAAAAATGTTGTCATTACACGAAAAATCCATTGTTTAGGTTGCTAAAGATAATGAAATAAAGATTAGTTTAAATTCTGAATATAAAAAAATATTTTTGTTTAACAGATCATAAACAGTATTTATTGTTTTTTTTTTTTTTGAGTAGTGTTTAACGTCCGTTTTTACTACTGAGGCACCACAGGCGGTGGACACTGACAATACATGCGATGAAATGATATATTGGGAAAGGATTTTTTTTAAGGAAGGAAACGTTCCAGGCCTAAGTTTAGGGTACCTCCCCGGCATTTGCCAGTTATGAGGACTGAGGAAAACTTGGGGAAAAACCCCCACTCTTGGGAGGACGGTCCCGGTGGGATTCGAACCCCAGACCTCCCGCTCACGAGTCCGCGCCTTAACGACCTCGGCCACCGGTGGCGGTCTTTATTGTTGATGGAAATCGTTAATAACAAATCACATCATTACACTAGTTCCATAAAATTACTTCATTGAATAGTGCCTTTGTGTAAACCGCTTATTATTACGGAAAATATTATATCAAATAGGATGCCATATATGTTTAATAAAAGTTATAAAAAGCTTAATCAAAAATGATAATAGACGCAAAGGGAAGCCAACAAAAGAAATAAAAAACAAATTGTGGTCTAAAATAAGGATGTAGTCTTTCTCCAATATTATTTAATATATATATATATATATATATATATATATATAAATACAGACCACTTTCTTAAAAAGTAGAAAAAGCTGCACATAAAGGAATAGAGTTAGGACAAAATAGATCAGTAAATATTTTGCTATTTGCGGATGATTTTTGATAATGAAGATACACTACAAAAAGCAATATACCAACTAAATAAAATATTCAAATTTCAAAGATCAAAACAAACGCAATGGCATTCTGAGACAAATGCCCAATAAGTGCAAACATTTTGATAAAAGAAAAAATAATAGAGCAAGTATCACACTTTCAATATTTAGGTTGTGATGTCGCATATGAAAAAGATCAAGATGTTAAAATAAAAATACAAAAGTTCCAAGCTGTATGTGAAACAATTAGAAAAACGAGAAAAACACACAATTAAGATTCTACACAGTCACGGCCCTACCAGTTATTTCGTTTTATGGAAATGAGACTTTGACTTTAAAAAAAGGGTGGGGGAAGAGAATAGAATTCAAGCAGAGAAATGCACTTTCTACGTTCTGTCAAAGATTGCACAAAAGAAGATCATATAAGAAAGAAAGGTATAAGAAAAGAATTAGAAGTGCAGCCAATATTACAAGAATTAGAGAGTTATAGACAAGAATGGACAAACACTTAAATAGAATGAAAGTAGATACAATATTGAAATATATGTTGACATATAACCCGAAAGGAAAATCAATTGGAAGACCAAAAACAGATGAAAGAAACAAAAATGTGAGATCGGAGCAGGCAAGTTCTAATCCTTCATGAAAAAAGAAATGGTTTTAATCGCAACTGGATGTTGTGTTACGATATTATTTATTTATAGCTGAAAGGGGAACTAACTTCATTGCAAATTTAATAAAAAATTAAGTCAATATTAGATACCAAATGAATTATTATGAGTTTATAATACTAGTCTCTTCTAAAATATATACTAACACTAAAGTTTCTGAACTAACCTTAATAATTTTACTGTTCATCAAATTAATGAACTCGTCATATTATTTCTGATAAGCATCGTTAGGTTTTCTCGGCATTAGTGACAATTAAGTCTTGTTTTCCGATACAGGACCTGTTTTAGCAAAGGATGGAACACAATTCTTGTAATTACTATGAATACGTTATAAGCAGCGAAGTTGAAATACAGAAGCCGCCGGCTGTAACAGGCTTAGTAGCCGAGATGTAAAACACAGCTTTAACGGACAAGGTTTATAAAAAGTCTGGCATATAACTAATTTTAAATGCGTTTAGGCAAATGTTTACTTATTTAAGTTATTTAATTTCCGTAAATAGATATTATATAATAATGTTTAACGCCCGTTTTAATTACTGAAGCATCACAGGCGGTAGACACTGATGATAAATGAGATGAAATGATAAACTGGGAAAGGATTTTTTCCCTTGAAGAACGGAAGCATTCCAGGCCTAAGTTAAGGGTATTTCTCCAGCTTTTGCTGAGGAAAACCTGGAAAAAAACCTTAGTGCGGGAGGATGGTTCTGGTGGAAAATGAACTCCAGCACTCCCTCTCACAAGTCCGCGCCTCGTGGCGGTCCGTCTGATATCATGGCTTTATACATAATTAATAATATTTCACAGTTTAATTTGCTATCAATAACTCATAAACGTTTAAAATTACAGAGCAGTCATTATTTTCAAAGAGCAATGAATAGAGAAGCATTAATGTCGAGCAAATATACGATATGGAGCACAATGCACCCTTAATTCCCTTTGAGGCATTTCCCTTGGGATCTCACACACGTACTCTTGCCATCCCTCCACATTTCTAAAGTCTACAAAGTCCTCTTTCTGGATCAGTATTAGCTGTCCTGTCGCGTCCTCCTTAATCTCATCCACGGTCTGAAATCTACTCCCTTTCAACAGTGCATTGTCAGAAGTCTCACGGAACCAAATCTGAGAGACTTGGGTGATGCGATGTTTTGTCGGAAAGCTCTACAAAAGACGTGAAAAATGGTGGGACGCGGTCGTTGTGAATGCACAAGCTTATTCCAACAACGTCGCATGTCTTAGTGCTGTAGCAGGGTTGCCTCATAACGCAACAACTTACCAGCATAAACTACTTCACCTTTATTTATATTAATTAACAACAAAACGACACAAGAAAGGAGTTTTGTTTATGCTTTATAAGTGAGGTTAGGAACTGGAAGTACTCCTGACTACTGGAGACATCTGAAGTCAACGAAGTTAATCGTCCCTCTGCAAGTAGTACAAGCAGATTCACAAACAGTACATGTACAATGTGGAGTGAAGTGAAGTTAGTGGTGAAAATTGTAAGAATAGTTTTAACGTGTGTATAAAGGATAAATAAATAACTGCAACAGAGAAGTGTAAAGTGTAGTGAAGTAGCGAAAGGGAGCTTTTAATAGGACATAAAACAGTATTGTGTATATAGAATGAGAGGAGGGTAAAGTGATTGCGAAAAAAGGGCATGGCGAAAGAGTGAAGAAGAGGAAAAGAAGAAGTAAAGTAAAATATAATAAAATTGTTATAATAACTATTATAAGTATATTTAATATTACTAGTGATATTAATATTGCTACTGTTAACGATGTCAAAGTATTGAATTGGTAGGGTAAATGTTGCATGGATAAATGTCAATTAGATTCGTAAACAAAGAATATAATTAGTGTTGTAAAAATTGGCTAGTATAAGATATAAATGCGAATATAATGTAGATATATGATATGATATGGAAAATAAGGAAACATATATAAGATCAATAGATATAGACAAGAATAGATACATATAAGTAGTAAAGTAAAAGTATGTCAGAAATGTACTGGTCACTAGTATAGTTTCTACCGGATACCGGTGAATAGTAGTTTTATTTCAGGGACGCTTTAATGCACAGCTGTACCGTTATCATCTTTCTTGCAGGCATTTGTTTGTTTAAATTTATGCAACTGAAAAGCTACACCACCAAAAATGTCCTTTGTCTTGCGCAGATCGATACATTCGCCAGGACTATTCAAAACTACAATGCTTCCCCCATTCTCTTCATTTTCTGTCATTCCTCTATGCCTGAGGTCGTTGATTTTTGTTGATTTGATAGATTTACGAACGCTCTTTAACATCTCAGGTCATCGAGTTCCATTCAATCCAGAGCATGAAAAAGCCGATAAATTTTGCTCAGAGGTCTCTTCTTTCAGGCTTGAGATTCTTTTACATGCCTTAAATCTACGATACAGGACTCACGCCTTTACTTCCCTTCCCCACATACTCCAGGTAACCGTACATTCCTTTCGTTAATGAACGTTCTGCTATTTAAAGAACTTAAGTGAATGAGTTGAGGAGAAAGTTTTTGACTGTTTGAAAAGAAACAAACATATAACAAGATTTTTCAACAGACATTTTTGTGAGGCGAATATGCCATTTAATGTTTATAAATCTTTTTCACTTCGATATATTGAAATTCTTCATGTGCTTTTTAAAATGCGATTAACAGAAAAAATCCATAAATATCCAAATAAGGCAAAACGTGTTAAACCTTAAAATAGGCAAAAAGGGCAAACAGAACTGACCCTACCGGTTCCAAAAGTACTTAAATTTGTTCATTTCTATGTGATTTAAATATAGAGAATGCATTTTACCTAACTTCCAGGTTCTTGTAATAACATAAGCAGTATAAAAACACTGTAACATTAAATCACTTAGGAAACGTGTCCAACGAAAATCAATAGAGGATATTGCATCTATGAATAGCTCACTTTTTATAGACCAAAAAAATGAACATTTTGTAAATATTTATGCAGCATGATGGCAAGTACAAATAAACTGAATAATCGGCAATATAGGGGATTTGTGAGAAAATGCACACATCCGGATATTGCCATTGAGCTCATGTTATTATAAAATATATTTATCTGTTTGTTATGAAGAAAGGATAAAGAACTTTAGGAAACATAGGAACGATAAATGGGAGATATATGACCTACGTACTCGTAACTGTAGGAAACCTATCACCAAGCAACGCAGGCCCAACATATTTATTAACTATTGCAGTTTTGTAAAAGAAGGGTCAATGCCATTTAGTATTCAGTATGATTTGCTGCTACTCCATATATTCTTAAAGTAGTCAAAACATTACAAGTTCTTTATAGTTCATGTCTTACGCATGGTCTTCATGAAGCGGCTTAAAGATAGCACGCGTCGTATAGCGAGTTTGATAGCTTCATAGCCAACATGAACATTTTTCTTCTTGCCTCTACATACTGACCTTTAGGGAAATGAGATCTGGAATGCCCTTTCCATCGTGTCCAGCAGTGTAAAGGTGGCGTTCGTGGTTAAATGCTGCTTTATATTACATTATGATACAATCACGCGAATAATTAATGCATCGGATAGCAAGGAGGCGTTTTCCATTCCATTTGTGAAATTACTAAAGTCCTAACTAATTAGAGAAAACACAACAATTTATTGAGATGGAATTCATTAGCTTCCACCCATCCCAAATGAATTAGAATTAACATATTAATTTTATGTAACTTTTCAATTTTAATCACGGTTATAGTGTAGTTTTTATTTCCTTTAAATGAATTTAAGTCTTGTGTGTAAGATGTTATTCTATTCTATGCCCTAGCCATAAAAAATTGACCTGGAAATTTGGGACAGGGAAACCTGTTGCCTACTGTAAACAGTATTCTTATATATGAAGCAAGCGGATTGCTATTACTTGGAGAAATTCTAAAGCAGGGTCTTTGTAGATGTTTCTTTTTATATATTGTCAGAGTTTTGCTTTTTTCATTTTAGGTAAGGGTAAGCGTAATAAACACATGCTAACTGCGGAGGTGAAAAGACAAGGCAATAATCAATAGGTGATATGTATTAGGTCACGTAGACATGATAGCCAATAAGAGAGATGAGAAAGACATGCGAGTCTAGGTATCCAATAGAAGTTCTTAGATGAAATAAAAAAATTCTAGATCTTTCTAAAGTCATGTTTTGAAAGAATCGGAATGAATGACCGAATTCAAGGCTTATTTAAGCCTATAATATTGGGGCTTAGAGTTAGTTGCGAGTTTTGGGTTAATCCAATCAGCCAGTCGTTGCGTATCAGTTCTTAGCTAGGCTTATATCAGCTGCTGCATCAATGTTACTAAGCGAATTATCACCCAGAGATTTACTAAGGTTATTACTACTCAATCGTAGCCGTTTTATTAAGTTTATCGGAGTATCGAGGTGTATTATTGTATCCGTACGAGAACATCAGTATTGTCGCTACCAGTATCATATTGAGTGTTAGCAACCAGCTATGAGTAGAAGATTCGTAGCGTGGAAAGGTGTGCTGGGGAAATAATTAGGAAACATAGTTAGTGCAGAAATGCCATATATAGCACAAGAAATTCTCCAAGGACCAACTGTGGCCCATTCCAGAGGAACAGACTTCAATAAATCGTGTTTCATTCCACAACTTAACAAATTTAATTATTCTCCAGTCAAGATCTTAGTTAATCTCCGTGGTCTCTATGGTCCCAGGACCATAAAAAGTTCAGCAGGAAGAAGACAAGCTAGCCGACCAAAACTGTAAAAAAAAAAAAAAAAACTTCGGGAGAAGGAAAAAATTATCATTCATGAGTATTAATTTTTAATGTCTTTATATAATAATTTAACTTTTATTTAATTCCCGCCGCATTATAAACCGACATTACCGAAAGAAATAACAATGCGAAGAATGAAGAATCAAGTTTGCTCATATTCAAAAGCAAAAACATAATAGAAGGAACATACGCGAAAATTATTCGGGCAGCACCACCTGGAAAAAGCGAAGCAAAAATCAAGTGTTTTTAATAAAAATGAATTTTTGGCGATGTACCACGCATGAAAATCCATAAAATATTTTCAATTTTCATATGCGCCACTAGCTTCATGAGATGCCGAAAGAGCATTTTCCTGGTATGAAAACATCTATCCGATGCTAACAGAAAGTTCACTTCCGAAAACTTACGCATGTTCATCATACTTCATTGCAACTAGCACTACTAAAACAAAAGAATATGCTTTGTGACGTAATACGCATATACGAGGGTAGATCCATAAGTTTCCGGCCTCGCCGATAAGGATTATCACATTACTATCCGGTGTCATGCCATATCTGTTAAGTAAATAATTGCCGCTGTAACTTCCGCTCCACTGTGTTCAGTTGTTCAGATATAATTGCATAAAGAAGGCTATGTGTAGAAGTTTGTGACATGTTCAAAATGGAGTATCAATCTGTTATTAAGTTCTTCACAAAAGAAGCACTTACTACAAATGAAATTAAACAGCGATTGGACGGTGTACATGGGGAAGCATCTTCCCCATATTCTACCATAAAAGAATGAGCCAAACTTTTCCCAATGGGTCGAGAAAGCATTGAAGACGAAGGGCGTGCAGGTCGGACCTTGGAGATACTCATCCTGAAAACATCGCTCAAGGAGAAATTATGGAAGACCGGCGGCTCAAAATTACAGAAATAGCAGCAAGGTTGGGACTTTCTAAAACAACAGTCCTTCGAATTATTCATGAACATTAAAACATGAATAAGGTTAGTGCAAGATGGGTGTCTAGACTTCTTTCCTCAGTCCAAAAGCAGTAACGGGTCATCTGTTGTCAGGCATTTTTAGAGCTCTGCCGTGGCAACGAGAGAGAAGTTCTGCAAACCATGGTTACAGGAGATGAAACTATGATCCCTTGTGCTAAAGAGAATCAATGGGGTGGTGTAAACCTGGCGAAGCACCGCCTCTAAAGGCCAAGGTCACTCAGTCAACCAAGAATATCATAGTCACAATCTTTTGGCACTGTGAAGGAATTCTCTTCATTGACTTCAAGGAGAGGAACACCACAGTAAATGGAGAGTACTATGCTGGCCTACTGCACAGACTACGTGCTTCCATCAAAGAGAAGAGGCAAGGAAAGCTGAGTGATGGTGTGCGCCTTCTTCACGACAATGCGCCCATGCACGCAGCTCTTGCTGCAAAGGAAGCTGTGAAGAAATGTGGCTTCAAGGAAGTCGACCATTCACTCTATAGCCCAGACCTAGCCCCCAGTGACTATTTCCTCTTCTCAAAACTCACGGAGGATATGTTTATGCCCATTTTGCAGACAAGACTTCTGATTATTTGCGGGGAGGATTGAAATTCTAATTCAAAGATGTGAGAAGTGTATTACAATAAAGAGTAACTATATTGAAAAGTGAAGTATAGTTTTTGTCTTTATGATACCTAGAAAATGGTTAGGCTGGGAACTTATGGACCTACCTTCCTACTTTATGTGTCATAGTTGCCAGATCACACTCGCGTGACACCCGTTTGTTTACATTCCTGTTCATGCACGTAATTTCATATATGCTAATTATAAGAAACAATCACCCGTTTAACAATTTTTAACATGGTGCTCTACGAGAGTTAAGTCTTTTGCGCCATTACTCAGGCAGGTCAAAGTGTAAAAGATGGAAATATATAAAAGTCATTTGCTGCAAACTTGTTTTTTAAGGAATTATAATTCCTTGGATTTGCTCCAGGAAGCCTTACCATTAAAAGCTAATATTATAGTTGAAACGAAGCATTTATCGCAAGATGATGCCAACAGCAATTTTCTTGTTGTAAGAACGGAGCCACAAAACAAGGAGATATCGAAGCTTGGACTAAGATCCCGTCCTTTTTATAGCTGTAACCTCGATTCGTGTAACAATGGTCTCTTTGGAATCCCGAAAACGACTTCAAAAATTATCTGAGCACAGCCAAAAACTTCTTCCGAGGGATCGTAATAAAGCTTTCTGTGGGAGAGAATTTCCATTCTTTTAAGTAAGTCCATGCAACCATATTGAACCAGTTTGAAAATGATGACACAGCGTCTGGACGTCATTTAGAGGGCCACAGAAGGAAATTTTAACATTTTAACGAAGCAGATAGCTGTAAAAGAATTATGCGTTTTAAAACACTGAAAGCTTAAAACAGACCGAAAGATGAAGCTTACTACTAACTTAGTTTTTATGTTCTTCTCATTGACGCTACAGCCCGGGGTGAGCTTTGGTACCGCCACAGTGGCCGAAGTCGTTAAGGCGCGGATAGTGAGCGGGAGGCCTAGGGTTCGAATCCTACCAGGACCGTCCTCCCTGACAGGTTTTTTCCAGGTTTTCCTCAGTCCTCATAAATGGCAAATGCCGGATAGATACCCTAAACTTAGGCCTGGAACGTTACTATCCTAAATCCTTTCCTAGTATATCATTTCATCTCATGTATCATCATTATCCTTCTCCTGTGGTGTTTCAGTAGTAAAAACGGACGTTATACACCATTAAAAAATGAGATTGGCCAGCCGCAGCGATTTCTGCTTCCTCTACCTCCGTCTTTTAAAATTTCGTTGATAGAGAGCAGTATTACAGGGAGGGGGATATGATCTAACGATCGCTTATCATGCTGCTCTCTACATCGAAGAACGCCATCTCTCCAATAGGCAGCTACGAGGCTGGATGGACCCAGTTCCAGACCTTCCTAACCGAGAAAATCTAAACAGGTACCGGACCGGGCCTCCCATTTGCTCACATTTTAACGTTACTACATCTAGTGCTAGAAAGTAAATATTTGTTAAAGTAACCTTTCATAAATAATGGAAAGTTGAATCTAAGGGATAAACGGCCGAATGGAAACAAATTGTTGAAAAAATTAAGCAATTTTATGTTTTTTTTTTTTTCCGAAGCTTCCTTGTAGCTTATTTATTGCACTATACAATACAAACGAAATATTCAGTTTGGATGTGCAGGTAAATTGGTTTGACAAAGACAATGATAACTAAATATTATTTTGGGGCAATGTTTAATAATAACATTTAATGCAATGTGTAATTCCTTACTTTACTTTAGAGACATTTCTCAGAAATTAACTCCTTTTTCTCCTTTGTTCCTATTCAAATTTCATGGTACCATTCACCGATAATTTGTCACTGCATCAAACCCCACTCACCAATTGATTTAGAATCAGAATACTTAAGCTGACAAACTTAATATTTATTTTCTTGCTCTTTAGTTGCTTCTTTTTAATGTTCTATCTCTTCTTCCTTCTCAGATCATTTTCCCTCTCGCACCATACCTTGCCTCTTAGACCCAAGATCGCGGGTTCAATCCCGGTCAGAGTCAATGGATTTTTAGGGCGTAAAATTCCTAAGCATGGCTTGCTTCGGAAGGGAATTAAAGCCGTCGTACATTTACGGCACGTAAAAGAACCTCCAGCCTGAAAGAAGAGGTCTCTGCGCAAAATTTGTCGGCCGTTTCACGCATTGAATAGAATGGGATGCTGATGATCTGAGATGTTGAAAAGCGTCTCTAAATAAACCATAACAATCCCCTTTCATTTAAAGAGTATAATATTGTCATTCTTGCACTCCTTTTTGGAAATGATGTAGATCCTTCTTCATTCTTCTTATCTTGTTCAGCTTTAATCTCCTTTCATTTTTTATTGTCATTATATTTCCTGAAAAATTCAGAAGACAAGTTCCCTGTTTTGGTCTTCCTTTGTTTGAGTTGTTATTCATTTTCGTCGGCGTAGGTAGCGTCTCATGCTAAGATGTTAATGAACTGTCAGTGACATTTCCATTGGAAGGAGTCGCAGTATTCTAAGCTACTTCCGTAAATGCTCATGACTCTGTAAATCTTTTCATCAAATGGGATGAAAACACTTTTCTTATACATTTCCCCACCTGTAAAAAAACAATAACTGCACAAAACCAGCAAATTTTCACCACAGAAACGTCAATGCGCTTTATCTCCAACTCGTCTAACACATATAGTTCTATCGTACAGCCCAAAGAGGGTGGCACTTCCTTTTTCTCCATTTATGCCATATCTAGGACAAAAATATTAACCTTAATTCTCTTCGTCCGTCAATTTGTCCGCCTTTAACTGACGTAGTGTGCCAGAAAAAAAGAAAAATTTCCACATATTTGAACTCTTCTTAAATACATAACATTTATTTATAATTAGTTTACTGTTTAAAAGAGTAGATGTTTTAGATGAACGTTATGTATTTCCGTGATTCGAGGATAATTTAAAATCTTTAGAAATACACAAGTGATAATTTATTTCTTAAAAATACAAGAATTGAATACCGGTAATTAACTTTTTTAGAACATTCTCTTTATGATCACAGTTTGCCTGAACAATCATTTTTAGGCTCCTTTGCTACTGTCCAAAAAAAGAAGAGGGCGTTGTTAAAAATGTTCAGTATCGGGAATTCTTGTCTTATAGTAAACTGCCTTTTTGCACAAAATAGTCCATAGGGTTAAGACCAGGTGTATAGCTGGCCATATTTTTGGTGCTATGAACTTAAAACAGTTCAAAGTTCAGGATTTGGGATAGATTATTATCGCTGAGCGTAGTTCTTCATAAATTCACGGACAGATAAAAATCTTATCTTCAGATATTAACGACCCGTTGTTTGATAAATCAGAACTCGTTGTGGAACAAAACAAATAACAAAGGCTATTATACTCATGCAAAAGCATGATAATTTTGTGTAAAAAAAAAGTGTGATTTTACATTTCCTTAAAATTAAAAAAACTACGTGTAATAAATTGTGAATAATTAAATAATAGGGACATTTTTTTCAATATATAAGGACTTGGAAACTTTCTCAAGTGCAATCATTAGCAATTAAAATATGAAATTTTAAATATTGTGCCTAATTTGGCATTGTGTTAAATCATTCAAAAGACGCACATATAAATGACTTTGATAAAATGCTTTTTTATTTTTTATTTTTTTTTATTTTTTTATTTTTTTTTGCAAAAATGAAATATAATTTTAAAGCATTATATTTTATCACGGCAGCTTAGACAAAGTGGTTTTACGCAGTGCTCTTTAGAGATGTTTGTATTCCCCGAGTAAATTTAAAATTCTAGTAACTTGGGATGTGTATTCTGTCCTATTAGTTCTGAAATGTTTCGGAGCAAATATTGCATTTATGGTGGAAAAAAACTAAATTTTGAAAATTACTTTTTTTTTCTACACTTTTATGTAAGTCCTATGAATTTAGCTTAGGAAACAAGAACAAAATGTAGAGGAAATATCCAGATAATCTTGCAACATATTTGGTCATATTAAAAGATGTTTGTAAAGTGTTTATTTTATTAAAAATTACATGTTTAAGTAATAAATGTATGAAGGAATTTTGACTAACATCTATGACGCAATAAGAGTGTAATACTCACTTTTTATGTGTAGATATTTTACACATGCGTGTGTTATATTTGAAATCTCAAAGGAAGAACTCTAATAGTTATGTTAATTGACTGTCGTAATGGGCCGTTGAATCCTAAAAAACTTGTTATTGATTTGGTTTGTTTGTTAGATTTTTTTACGGACGCTCTTTAATCACTAAGAAAAGAGTTCCATTTAATTCGGGGAATGAAACGGCTGATAAATTTTGCGCTGCGACCCACGGCTTTACTTCCTTTCCTAAGGAACCGCCACGGGTGGCCGAGGTCGTTAAATCGCGGACTCGTGAGCGGGAGGTCTGAAGTTCGAATTCCGCCAGGACCGTCCTCCCTAACTGAGGTTTTTTCTAGGTTTTCCTCGGTCCTCATAAATGGCAAATGACGGGGAGATACTCTAAACAGGCCTAGAACGTTTCCTTCCTTAAAAATAAATCCTTTCCAAATATATAATTTCAACTCATGTATCATCAGTGTTCATCTCCTGTGGTGCCTCTGTAGCAAAAACGGCGTTAAACACATTCATTCATTCCTTTCCTAAGGAAGTCATACTTGGGACTTTACGCCTGAAAAAATCCATCAACCCTGGCGGGATCGAACTCGCGATCTTGGATCTACGAGGCAAGAAGTACCATTAGACTATCAGGACCACGGGTCCTTAAAAAGTTTAAATTTTCCTCGACCTTGCAATCTCCATTACGGTGATTCTTCATCTTGTTAGAAAATAATTGTCAGTTTTCCAAAATCAGTACGTCCTGAAAATCAGTGATTATGATGATTGATTCAGTAATAACTTTATTATGAATTATATTGCGCTAAACATTAAACTTTGTGTGTCTATCATGCTTTCTTTCTTTCTTAAATATGTTTAACGCCCGTTTTTACTACTGAGGCACCACAGGTGATGGGCACTGATGATACATGAAATGAAATGATATATTGGGAAAGGATTTTTTTTAAGGAAGGAAACGTTCCAGGCCATAGTTTAAGGTACTTCCCCGGCATTTGCCAGTTATGAGGACTGAGGAAAACCTGGAAAAAACCTCAGTCAGGGAGGACGGACCTAGCGGGATTCGAACTCCAGACCTCCCGCTCAAGAGTTCGCGCCTCAACGACCTCGGCCACCCGTGGCGGTGTGTAGGTGTTAACTTAAATGTTTTAGAAATATAAATTATCATTAGAGATAAAGTTTTTGCCGAGTTGGAACCTAGGACCTTCCAATTTGCGAAATGTCTTTGTTTGGTTGCCTTAAGCAGGTAGAGACCGATCGTAGGATAAACAAAACGTTGTCAGGATCTAAAAGTAGATATGTGTTGCAATACTTTGTTACAACTTGTGCAGGGGAAAAGGTAAATGTGTGTAAATTGGCATTTTTGTGTATTCATGGACACCATAGAGGCCGTATTGAAAATATTGCAGCAGGGCCAAAGAAATATAGTGCAACTCCATCGAGAGAAAAACACCAAACCAACTTCCAATTTACATAACCATTACTCAAGGGAAAAAAGAGTCCAGAAAATACGTGTGTGAGTATAGCTTACACATAGAATTATGTTTTGATAAGTTAAGGAAGAATGATGAATGATCTACCAGGAATATTATAAGGTTTGGAAAACATAAAATTGCATGTGAATATGTAGTTTATAACAATGTTTAGTATTCATGGGCAAAGTACATGCCAAACTCTTTTATTTGTATATTCTGAAAATGTTGAACATAATTAATAATGCAAATATTGTTAATATTATATAGCTATGTAATGACTTGGAAATTTATGTTTAAAATATGTTTAAAATATTGTGAAAATATCTAATTAAACATTTCTAACATTATAGTTTTTGCACATTGTTAGATATTTAAATAAGTAAATGTTATCTCTTAAAATGCTTGCAACTAGTTTATAAAATGGCCTTAGGTAGATTAAAAAGTATTAAATGTTTATGCTATACATTTTTTATTTATTCAAGTTATATTTAAAAAAAGGCTGTATAAAGTTTATAGTAATATTATTTATTTTAGTAAAATATTCAAAAGACCTTCCTCTAAAAACGCAAAAATTGTCAGTTACCGTTATTTACCCTGGACGCCTCATTTGATCTGAAAATTTCATTGAACTATCGCTCAAAACTTTTTGGTTTGACAACCCCTGCTTTCACGTTTCAGTAACTTACTGCTGACATAAAATAAACAACTTTTGAGTTTAGCTTTGGAATGTAGTAAATTGCATGCCTTTGTCTCATCTGGAGTGCCAGTTAAAATACTTTATGTTCAAATAAAGTTTTTATGAACACCCTGTGCATTTAATTTCTTGTACTCAATTTAACCCTTTTTATGTGTGAGCAAACATTTTAACTGTACTCTGAATGTTAAAACTGTATCGTTTTAAAATGTATTTGATGGAATTAATGTAACATTTAAACATATCTTGCATATTAATAGAAACATCCAACATAAATCAGGTTACAAGTAAACTTCAGCTAAACAGTATAAAATCCTAACGAACTATTTGGGAGAGGCAGTGGAAATAAATTCATTTAATGTGTTTCAAGTGAAAGTTTGCAACTTAAACACCTTTCGCTTTCATAGCAGCAATAAATATGCAAATTCTGCTCAGTTATGAGCATGAGTGGTGCAGAAACGTTGGGTATAAAAGTTAATTTACCAAAAGGAGTAGCAAAAGAGGTTAGAAAAACAAAACAATAATTGCTAAACAATGGCAACAAAAGTACCTACATTTTAATGAGATTATACAGTCTGCAAACTACATATAACGCCATCTGGCTAAAAGAAGACGCTAGTTTGTCTTTTATTTTTGGAGGAAGAAAGGGGAGAGTATCCTTTTACCCATTTCTCTTGCACATTAATTGTACTTTTCAGCTTTTCGCTAGTTTCTCATATCTCTGCTCCCCAATTATATTATAATGCTCATTAGGGAACCTTGAATGTTGAATGCGTCATTCCAGAACATCGCGTTTCACCATTTGAGATGGTAGAAGACGCGTTTTCTTCCTCTAGTACCTTCCTTTTCTGTATGGTGTGTCTGTAAGTTTCCACATCCGTAAATTATTCTCCCCTTAGGCACGTGTACTGAATGAAGTTCAAATTTCGCCTTTTGTCATAGTTTGGTGTCTATTGGATGTAGCAAATATGAATATCACACGCACTCAAATGAATATAGAACTGGATGAATCTTTTGTTCATGTTTTTCAACGGGCTATGTCTGTGTCTCTGTGAAATACCTCGTTATTACGGTCAGGTAATCTTAAAACAATGACAAAACTCTTGAAGAGCATATACTTGATTAAGAGTTCGTATAAAAAACAAACTACTATATTCTAAACCGATAATCCCTAATCTTTTTGAAATCCATACTGTAAGCCATTAGGTCCAAATAAAATTTAATCTTTTTAATGAATGAAAAATACCTAGGGTCAAATACAAAGTTTGTACACATTTCCCTGTTAGCGAATTAACGTAGTTTTAATATACAGGATGAATATAAAAGAACATTTCATTTTAAGAACATATAATTACTAGAACATAAGAGCACTAGCATGCAGACAAAACGCAATCGAATCAACATCTCTGCTCGAGGTCACGCGCGCTATTAGTTTACATCTGCGCCTCATGGTGACAGAATGAACGAAAATAGCGACACAGCCTTGGAAACATGACGTGTGACTTCTTGAGGGGCCACGTTCACTTGCATTTCCCCTCACAGATCTTAAGAGTTTTCTTAATCACTACTTAGGCTGTGGAATGAATTAAACTGTCGGTTAAATATGTATCGATTGACCAAAATTGACCACCTCGATTGACTTTAAAGATTCATTACAAACTTTTAACATTTTATTTATCAATTTATATTATTTAATACACAGCTAAATATAACATGATTATTGTTATTGTTTATTCAGCACTCACATATATTAAAGGCTTAAAAATAACAAAAGAAATATACTTTGATTAGTTCTGGATCATTGTCAGATGATGTTTGAGATATTTAATTTACAAAGGTGCTGTGAGTATCCCTGATGACAACAAACGAGGGTAGGTCCATAAGTTTCCGGCCTCGCCGATAAGGGTTATCACCTTCACAAAAGCTTGCAATACCCTATCTGTTAAGAAAACAATTGCAGCTTAAGTTCCGCTGTGTTCAGTTCTTCAGATATGGTTGCATAAAGAAGGCTATGTGTAGAAGATTGTGACATATTCAAAATGGAGTTTCGAAATGTTAAGTTCTTCGCAAAAGAAGAACTTACTGTAAATTAAATTAAACAGCGATTGGACAGTTTATATGGGGAAGCAACCCCCTCATTTCTACCGTAAAAGAATGACCAAACTTTTTCGAATGGGTCGAGAGAGCATTGAAGACGAAGACCGTGCAGGTCGGCCCTTGGAGGTGCTCACTCCTGAAAACATCGCTCTTGTGGAAAGATAAATTATGGAAGACCAGCAGCTCAAAGTTAGGACCGTTTGGACCGTTCTAAAACAACAGTCCTTCGAACTATTCATGAACATTTAAACATGAATAAGGTTAGTGCAAGATGGATGCCTTAAACTTCTTTCGTCAGTCCAAAAGCAGCAACGAGTCATCTGTTGTCAGACAGATCGCAACGAGAGAGAAATTCTGCAAACCATTGTTACAGGAGATGATACTATGGTCCTCTACTAAGATCCCTTGTCCAAAAGAGAATTAATGGAGTGGCGTAAACCTAGCGAAGCGCCGCCTCTAAAGACCAAGGTCACTCAATCAACCAAGAATATCACGGCCAAAATCTTTTGGGACTGTGAAAGAATACTCTTCATTAACTTCAAGGAGAGGAACACCACAGTAAATGGGGAGTACTATGTTGGCCTACTGCACAGACTACATACTTCCATTAAAGAGAAAAGGCTGGAAAGCTGAGTGCTAGTGTGTGCCTTCTTCACGACAACGTGCTTGTGCACACAATTCTTGTTGCAAAGGAAGCTGTGAAGAAATGTGGCTTCAAGGAGATCGACTATGCACCTACAGCACAGATGCAGCTCCCAGTGATTATTTCTTCTTCTTCTCAAAACTCAAGAAGGTCCTTCGAGGAAGGATATCTAAGTGTGACGAAGAAGTGATGGAAACTGTTTATGCCCATTTTGCAGACAAGACTTCTGACTGTTTTGGGGGGATGGAATTGAAATGTTATTTCAAAGATGTGAGAAGTGTATTGCATTAAATGGTAACTATATTGAAAAGTGGAATATAGTTTTTGTCTTTATCATAACTTAGAAGATGGTTAGGCTGGAAACGTATGTACCTACCCTCGCATGTATCATATTGATTTTCAATTTTTCTAAACGTATCTTCCAAAATACATACTAACATTTTTGCAGATATTGAATCTCCTTCTGTTATATTACTTTTGTTTGAATTCTCTTCTTTGTTGATCCAATTTGGTTTTAAGTAGTGGTTAAATGCTTAATTTCAGAGTTTAGATATACTTTTCATTTAATAAGTAGCGAACAGTATTTCATATATGAGAAATAATTTATGATGCTGCTATATTTCTTTCTCATATCCAGCTTACATTAGAACTATGATTAATTACACGTAACAACTTCTTCCCCCTTTTCTGCAGTTCATGCTGCAAAACAGTAGCTTTAGCCATAAATCCCACATATACAAAGCAATACAATCAGCGACTACAAGTCAGCCGTAACGTTGAATGCCAAAGCAACTTGAAACCATATTTACAGCTCGCCTAATGTTCTCTGCAACTTTGAAATACGTTGCAGCTCTACCTCTACAAGTGTTTGGTATCGCCCCTCACGATCGCGTGTCAGAAAGCGATTTGGCTCCACGGCATTTTCAGCAATTGATGGAACGGCCTTCAGAGCACCTCTCTACCCATCTGGAGCTCCACAGAGTAAGTCGTAGCACTGTATTATCGATATTGAAAGTCATGTGAGACACACATTACTGACTACCGACCGCCCACAACCTCAGCAATGAATGAGGTTACCAATCTTTGAGAAGATGAAAGTTAGAACTTTCTGGTCCTATCATTGATAATCCAAAATTGAATGACGATTCTCTGCGGCTTTAATAATGTATTGACAATAGACGCAATAATGACCACCGATACCTTTTTAAATGAAGACCTGCTTTCATGTAAATTCCATTCAAGAATGTCCCTTATGTTCTATCTGGTAAATGCTTGCGATCTTCTCTCGACCCAACTAATCTGTCCGAAGTACATTTATTGCTGCTCAAGCTATACAAAGAAGAGTGGTGGTTATCTCAGATGAAGTTATTATAGGATATTTCTAGAACCATGCCTTTCGGTACGTGGCACGACCCTAACTTAAACTTAGATACGAGGGTAGGTCCATAAGTTTCCGGCCTCGCCGATAAGGATTATCGCCTTCGCAAAACCCTTATCTGGTGTTATGCCTTATCTGTTATTATCTGTTAAATTGATTGTAACAAGTTCAAAATGGAGTTTCGATCAGATTTTTTTTTACAACAGAAGGACTTACTTCTAATGAAATTAAATAGCGATTGAACGGCGTATATGGAAGGCATCCCTCCTCATATTCTACCGTAAAAGAATGGACAAAGCTTTTTCCAATGTGTCGAGAAAGCATTGAAGACGAAGAGCGTGCAGGTCGGCCCTTGCAGGTGCTCAGTCCTCAAAAGATCGCTCTTGTGGAGGGAGAAATTATGGAAGACTGGCGGCTCTAAGCTACACATATAGTAGAGTTTGAGTCTTTCTACCACAACAGTCCTTCTAATTATTCATGAACATTTAAACATGAATAAGAATGGTGCGAGATGGGTGCCTAGACTTCTTTCCTCGGTCCAAAAGCAGCAACGAGTCATCTGTTGTCAGACATTTTTGGAGCTCTGCCGTGGCAACGAGAGAGAAGTTCTGCAAACCATTGTTACAGTAAATGAAACCTGGACCTCTATCCCTTGTCCAAAAGAGAATCATTGGAGTTGCATAAACATGGCGAAGCACCACCAGACCAAGGTCATTCAGTCGACCAACAAGATCATGGCCCCAATCTTGGACTGTGAAGGAATCTCTTCATTTACTTCAAGGAGCACCATAGTAAACAGGGAGTACTATGCTGGCTATTGCACAGACTACGTGCTTCCATCAAAGAGAAAAGGAGAGGAAAGCTGTATGGTAGTGTGCGCCTGCTTCACAACAACGCGCCTGTGCACACAACTCTTGTTGCAAAGGAAGCTGTGATGAAATGTGCCTTCAAGGAGTTCGACTATCCACCCTACAGCCCAGATCTATCTCCCAGTGACTATTTACTCTTCTCATAACTCAAGAAGGACCTTCGAGGAAGGAAATTTAAGTGTGAGGAAGCAGTGATGGGTGCTGTTTATACCCATTTTGCGAATCGGGTTCTCAAAAAGTTTGTCTTATTTCGCACGTGTTACCATTGGTCTATGGTTAGACGGCAGTGAATATGTTTATTTAAAATAGATAACATAGCAAAGGGTTTTCTCTACTTATATAAAAACATAATGCCAAATGAAATTTGGTTTGTTTATATATATTATACTGATTCGAAGCATCTTGCGGTCTAGTAAAGTACGATTGAGTGAACTTGGTCAGATTTAGTGAGAGTTTTACAGATTTTCGGAAGAAGAACGATCATTCTTGCATTGAGAAAAGAGATATCTAATTGAGCCTTACCAGCTGTGTAGAAATGAAGCTATTTGGTTGTGCAAAAGTCTTTTTTTTTTTTAGTAGTGTTTAACGCCCGTTTTTACTACTGAGGCACCACAGGCGGTGGACACTGATGATACACGAGATGAAATGATAAATTGGATAAGGATATTTTTTTTAAGGAAGGAAGCGTTCCAGGCCTAAGTTTAGGTACCTCCCCGGCATTTGCCAGTTATGAAGACTGAGGAAAACCTGGAAAAAACCCCAGTCAGGGAGGACGGTCCTGGCGGGATTCGAACCGCAGACCTCCCGCTCACGAGTCCGTGCCTTAACGACCTCGGCCACCCGTGGCGGTATGCAAAAGTCTGCTATCCTTGGAAAACATAATTGGCTATTGGTTCTAAGTTTCGTGCTGATGCGTGATGAAACTCCGATAATAAAAGTGAATCTGTACTAACAATGGACAATCATGATTGACATGTAGAAGAAGAAGAAAGGCATCCTATGGATTTCTCTCATGGGTAACTTTCCCTCCAAGCTCTTTTGAGCATATGCAGGTGGGTGAGAAAGAACGGGGTAAGGTGATATGAATAGAGTTGAAAATAAAACAAATTGGACTTGTGAATAGTGACTATTTGTTAGTATTTGTACTGCATGTAGGGGAAAATAGAAGAGAGTTCCCGGTTGATGATGCGCTCTTGTCTCCTGATGTGGGAAAAGGGCATGGCAAGTTTATATTAAACTACCATAAATCTTATACAGAGAGAGAAATAAGTTTATCTTTGTCCTCGATTGTACATGTCCAGTAGAATCGTCGTGTACTTACGATAATTATATGAACCTCTGTAGAGTAGCTGTCTTTGTAAGTAGCTGGTTCTTCGGAAGACTTTTGCGAGCTCGACATTACTAATTTGCTTTAAGAGGGCGTTGCTTAAGAAGCGAGGAAAGGTGCCTTTTGAAAATTCTGTTCCTTACCTTAGAAGACAGTTAATAAAAGTTGCATTCTAGATGGGCAGAAATATTAGCTTTGGGAATGTAATACACAGTTGTTTAAAGAAAGAAGCGAGATGGGGCTAAGTAGAATTGTAAAGGAGGTCAAAGATGTGGACATAAAGAGGAAGCTCTTCTTAGTATTTTCTTTCTTCTAGCAAAACCTAAAGTAAACGAAATAAGCGCTTTTGAAGACGTAAGATTTTTTTTATCTTTGGTCTTCATAGTTATTTGGTATGCGATTCAAGAGAACATGCAATCACATATTGAAGAGGTTTATTTCAGTTATAGATAGGATTCGATACAAAATTAACCCAAATTTAAATAATTAAATACTACAAAATACACTATATAGTGCAAATACTACTTGAAAATGATAGACATTATTTAAGAGTTAAGTGTTCAACTGCAGTATCGAATAATGCGAATTATGGTATTATTACTAATTTGTTAAAGGACGCTGTTTAACATCTTTGATCATTAGCGTTCCAATCAATTTAGGGAATGAAACAGACGACAAATTTACTTAGAGGCCTCTTTTTTAAGGCTTGAGGTTGTTTTATGTGCCGTAAATCTACAATATGAGACCAACGGTTGTACTTACCTTCCGAAATAATCCATACTTACGCCCTAAATGTATCGACACAAGCCGGGTTTGAACCCCGACCTTGGGTCTAGGAGGCAAGTATAGATTACTATAATTATTCAAAGTTGAAGAATCATATCCTACAAAAGACTCTAAGTTTCGGGATATAGTTGTCTCTGATAATTCAAAATAATTCCGTGAAGTACAACAGAAGAGAGTGACTCCAGGTCTGTTATGGTTCCAATGGAAAATTGTTCACAAATATTAGTTAGAATAAACATTGGCTATGTTGCTTGGTAAATGTAAGCAATGAAAGAAATAATTGTATTTTTTTCCCCCACTTTTTCATAATTGTTCACATTTACCTATACCTTGATAGTGCGGCATATGTTAATACATATAATTGAATTATTTTTCCCTCCAAATGTTTATAGTTGGTTTGTATAAAGTGCTTTGATATTGCTGAAATGTCAATATACAAGTATACACATTTTTGTGGGCTTTAGTAACATGTTTATCAGAATCTGATTTGGCTTACACAATTCAGATTGTAACATGAGATCAGATTGTTGGTGGGGGATAAGAATATTTATTAATTACCCTGCTGATCGCAGGCTTCGCCACATCTGCTGCACACCATCCGTGCTTTTCTTCGTTGAGACTGTCTCGAGGGCGTTTCGCTAGATTTTGGCGGCTGTGAGCCGGCCGGGTCTGAGACGGGACTCCCGAAGGTGACGACAAATAACGCTTCGTTATTTACTTTGCTGATATGGTTTATTTTCCTAACATGAAAATTCGGACAAACTCACGTCTCACGTCGAACCACGATCAGTGGAACGGCAGGCACATGTGTGTGGGCCCGGAACATTCTGAGATTGCGCGTCTTTTGGCCAAAATCTATCCCTTTTATACAAAATGAGTTATCCATGGACAAAGGCGCGAAATACTCCCGCCAATTTTGTGTTAACGTCACTCATAAATCAGTGCTTACCTCACTGAATTTCATTTCTATTCGCTGGAAAAGTTTGTTCAAGCCAAATCCTTCGCTATTCGTCAGTAAGATGAATTTAAACAGATTCCATACGTTACTTCAACGACTCTTTTTCTCGGACACGTGCAACTTTGTCACCAAACAGGCCGGTTTATGCCCTGAGGTGAGGCATTTCCAACCCTAGCTGCATGCCAGAAGGTATTACCTTGTACTGTCTGACTTTTGCCAAGTGTTTCTGTGTTCGGAGAAAGACGAGAGTTTCTCCTTACCTTGTTACATTTATACTCGTTATTTCTTAAACATTATATAAATTACACTTTATGAATGCATTTAAACACTATACAATATTAATTCTACACATACGAGTTATGTCGTTAAAGTTTCTCCACCGAAAGAAAATGCACAACTTAATTGCATATAATTACTGAAATGTTGATTCTAAAAATACAAATTTTCATTTTTCCCCTTACTCTATAATTGACGGGGATCCAGGGACAGCTTCAGCAGTGCAAAACTCCAAGTTAATTCTTTTCAAGTAAAGGCGATTGCGGTTAAATGTGTAAAAACACCAATAATATTTTTTTTAATGATTTATTTATGGACGCTCTTTAACAGCTCAGGTCATCAGCGTCCCATTCAACTCAGGGCGTGAAACGGCCGACAAATTTTGCTCAGAGGCCTCTCTTTCACGCTTGAGGTTCTTTTTCGTGCTGTAAATGTACGACACGGGACCCACGGCTTACTTCCCTTCCGAAGGAAGTCATACTTAGGATTTTTACGCCCCGAAAAAATCCATCGGTCCTGGCCGGGTTCGAACCCGCGATCTTGGGTTAGGAGGCAAGTATGGTAACCACTACACCACCGACAAAAAAAAACACCAAGAAATAATTTCTGAAATAAAATAAAAGTTCACAAAAAGATATGCAACGAAGTTTCATAGCATTGACTGAGAATGACATTTCTTGTGTTACTTAAATAAATGTAGCAAAGAAACAGATAAAATCTTAAATTGATAGGTAAAGCAGCCAATTCTTGGACACTATCAATTGTCAGCAATGGTTGATGAATAAAAGACTCAAATGCGCAAATGCACATCGAACTAAAGACACATAAATACTTTTCTAATCAGCTCTTCCTCCCTTCCTCAATTTTGTGCATTTACTAGGTAAATTAATATGTGCAATGTACTTTTTGCAACTTTCACCAAAGACGAATGATGGACAGTTGTTATAAATTCCGCTACAAGTTTGTAAACTAAAAGTATTTCAAACTTTTACCCATCTATTTGGACAGTGTTCACATTTGCCTGTAGTTGTTCTCAATAGTCCATTTTCTACTTTGACCGCACATATTCACTGAGGTTATTTAAGTTACGGACTGCTTGAGAGCGGCTGCTTACTGGGGAAGTGCGGTCACTAATCGGAAAAAGTCCGTCACCCACGAGCTGCGAAAACTAAGCGAATTGCTCAGCAGGTTGAATTTGTGAAGGTTATTGCAGAACGCTAGAGCAGAGAAGATATACATGTGCATTTAATAAAAACTATAACTTTCAGGCTTTACCGTATCATTAGTATTTTATTTACGACTTATATTGTTAGCTTAATGTTTCTAATTCCATTTAGCTGTATAACAACTAAAACGAAATGCGATTAACATTTAAACTACGTAGTTTAATTTTAGACGTATGATTGCTTGTTTTTCTGTGTTCCGAAACCGTTGTGTTCTCTCCCCCCGCATGTGTACGCTTTTAACTACCAATGTTGATAGAGTACATACCCTACCACTTTAGCTTTGCTCATCACTGCTATTCGGCACGTAAGCCGCAGGATAGCCGCTGTCTGTAAGGATGAAGGTCCGATTATTCGTCTATGCACAGACTATTTCCCTCATAGTCTAAAACGTGACATCGAGTTTATCGTTTGGCACGAATACTCAATTGTTAATGCTAACAATTAATAATCCCTCCATATGCCACATCTATTTATCGACGTCCTAGATTACAAATATTCGGTTTTCAAGTATATCCCCACTTTTAATGGTCTCATTTCCCTCATTTTCAGAAACTATGTTTCTTGTCTTATTTAAATGGCATATACTGATTTTCACTGCAAAACTATTTTTTTTTTTAAATTTTACTTACAGTAACCATCTTTCTTTATTTATTTCAGTGGCATTTACAGAGTTTCGTTGAGGAAAAAAGAGACTTGTGGGCGCTAGGACGATTTTTATATTTTCGCTTTAAGTTAATCCTCATCCCAATGGGCGAATTTTGGTGGTTAACGAAATAGATGAATCGTTTGTTAATTGAACGTTATATGTCGAGTTTCGTTAAGAGGAAACAAAAAGTGTCCCCCCCTAGACACATACATGAATATATATATATTTCATCATTTTTGCTTGCTTGCTGTCGGTCCTGGTGGTCTAGTGGTAACCATACTTGCCTTCTAAACCTAAGGTCGCGGGTTCAAACCCGGCCAGGATCGATGGATTTTTTTCGGGCGTAAAAATCCTAAGTATGGCTTCCTTCGGAAGGTAAGAAAAGCCGTGTCGTACATTTACGGCACGATAAAGAACCTCAAGCCTGAAAGAAGAGGTCTCTGAGCAAAATTTGTCGGTCGTTTCAGGCCCGGAATTGAATGGAACGCTGATGACCTGAGTTGTTAAAAAGCGTCCTTAAATAAAACAA
Organism: Metallyticus violacea; assembly: GCA_030762175.1. Taxonomy (NCBI): domain Eukaryota; kingdom Metazoa; phylum Arthropoda; class Insecta; order Mantodea; family Metallyticidae; genus Metallyticus; species Metallyticus violacea. The sequence goes on from CM060831.1 coordinate 120,004,959, forward strand.
ATCAACAAATCATTTTTGCTGCCTAGAGAGAAGGATCTACAGAGATTTAAAGAAATGTTTAAAAAATATTTTCTTGGGCACAACCGCAATAGCTACATTTCTTCGGAATTCGCTAATACATTCTTTTGGAATTTGCAAAAAGGGTGATAATAGTCGCTGCAATAAAATTACATTTATTTCAATATTTACTCATATATATACAATGAATACATAAAAGATCCTGTATTTCAAATTGATAGTAAATAGCACTAATCTGTGTTATAAGAAATGTTGAAAATGATGTCCTTCAGTAGCAATACATTGTCGGCATCTGCGTAGGAAATTTCTATGTTTCACCTAACTTTTTTTCCGTAATAATGCGGCGGTTCAAAACACGTTTCTCATTGTTGATAGATTCTGTCTCTTAAACAGTTTTTTTTTTAATTTAAAATACGATTGCAACGATGTTTTCTTTCTAATCGCAATCTGGAATCTAATCTCTCTGCAAGAATTCGTTTTCACATACTTATCGCACATAAAACCCCGTTCAAAACTATATTTATGTACTGAAGAACAATTAGTACACACTTTACAAGCAATGAAAGCAACGAGTAACACGAACGCACTACCATTCGCTTGCAAAGTCTGCCTCAAACTAAATACAAGCATGTCATATTACGGCCTTGACGACTGGCTTCCCCAAAAACGCAGCCATGCTCAAATAACTTCACTGTACAAAGGTTTGAGTGTAGGTTCCAGGGGATGTAACCCAGTTAATTGCCCTAGTGTGTCTTTTTAGTTATTTGTTATCCACGCAAATGCAAACTGTGTGGTTATTTATCATTAGCTCTTTTCTCACGCTCGCAACTTCCCACCGCTTTAAGCAGATGTTGCCTTTACACAGGAAATTTATATCATAGGCACAGACTGTAACAATATTTATATGAGATACTTTACAATTTAAACATTCGTTCCTGTACTTATAATGATTTAACCATTATCTTAACAGATCAACAGTCTATGAAGCTTTCTTACAAATAATCTCCCACTTTTTAGTTTCATTACTTGGATCTACTGATCTGCCCAACTTTAGACTTTTCAGGCCGAAAAAAATTCCCCCAGGCATCCTGTCCCAATCGCGAATCAAAATAAAAAATCACGTGTTGGTAAGATCTTCCGTCCTGAACTGCACAGATTTACAGTTAAAGTTGGATGTTTTAATTGTATTTTGTTCATATTTTAAGTTACATTGCATCGTGGACTTTCTGTACTGCACAGAGGCCAAAAGAATAAATAGATATCAATTCGATATCTTTAGATCGGAATTGACTTTCATTCATATATCATATGAATGAAAAATAGAAAATAAAAAAAAAAATGAAAATTGGTAGTCTGTAGTATCCCAGAACAGATTCGATTTAGACCAATGTAAAAGAAAGCATGGAGTAATTTTTGGCCCGTGCAATTCGCCATCTCTGTCGATGGACAAATTCCCTTCATAATTCCATCACACTTCTTCTTCTATGGCGCCACAACCCGAGATCAGTCCATGATCTGCCGCAGCGACCTCTGCTTCCTCTACCTCCGTCTTACGACTTCGTTGATAGAGAGCAGTATTGCAGTGGGGCATGTTATCAGCATGTCGGCACCCCGTCTCTTCACGAGGCTTCCTGGACAGTAGTCAGCAATGCTAACCACTCGACTGAAGAGAATGTCTCCTCTTAGATTAACAATTTCATCAGTAATAAGTGTTATTCCGAGTAACAGAAATTGATCGAAGCGGCAACCCTCTGCAGTCACACACGTATGCCATCTTTTATTGGTGTTTACATTCAGTCGCAAAAGTTCTGTTTTCCTTAATTCTTCCAGTTTCTGCCTGCCCTGTAGGTTCCTCTACTGCATAAAGGTTATTTCTGTAGACTTATTTGATAGGGTTCCTCACAGATAAAAATCGCACACGCTAAGGTCGGGGGAGCATGCAGGCTGTAACTGTCTAGAAATTATTCTGTCATCGGAAACCTCCCTTATTGATCCAACGGAATCCCCAGTGCTGCATACTGTTGCAGAATTTTGTTGAATATTGACATTATATGTTTCATTATCGGATGAGTGTTCAAAAATTTGCGAGTAATTTTAAAAGGTGCCTCTTTCAAATTACAGTAAATTAAACTTATAAGGGCATTATCATTGGTTTTGCAGTTACAGTAAGCCTTATTCTATTTTTATACCTCAGTGAAACTATATCTATATATCATAGATATGGGCCTCTCCAGTGTGATAAACATACCCTTATGAATTGATTTTTGTTTGAGAAAAGTATTAATTGTGGATCGACAAGACGATTATCGATGATCTGAAACTTACATTTACAAAAATTCACAAACCTCACATTGTTACGTTGTTAAGTTTCAGTTTTAAAAGTTCAGGCACTGCATAGACTGAGAATGATCTGATACTTATTTCCTTTGTAAGACGAAGTTCATATAACCTTGGAGAACGTTCTAATATTCTTTTAGTGCTATAAGTTCTTCGTCTGTTTGAACGCGGAGCTTTAGCATATGACTTTTATTGCTTGGAATTCTCCTTTTACTGGATATAAGCTCAATTATTCGTACTGCATCCATTGTGGAGTTATTATAATACAAGAAAGAAGTAATACTTGTTCTCGTAGCAAGTCTTTAGTGCGACATCTTTCTGTTTTACAACAGGAACCGGGTGACTTGACCGAGCCGGTACTTTGCCTTGGAAGTAGATTTTTTTTATTAGTTTTAACCCCCCTTTTTATTGCTGAGGCACCACAGGCGGTGGACACTGATGATACATGAAATAAAATGATATATTGGGAAAAGGATTTTTTTTTTAAGGAAGGAAGCGTTCCAGGCCTAAGTTTAGGGTATCTCCTCGACATTTGCAATTTATGAGGACTGAGGAAAGCCTGAAAAAAAAAAAACCTCAGTCAGGGAGGACCGTCCTGGTGGGATTCGAACTCCAGACCTCCCGCTCACGAGTCCGTGCTTTTAACAACCACGGCCATCTGTGGCGGTAGGAAGATCAAAAATAACTCTCGGTATGTGCTGTTGTTCAAAATTTAGGCCAAATAATCTCCTGTTTAAATAACAATATAGGATTAATATTTTAATTAACTGCTTATTAAGAGCTTAATTTTTACATCAGTAATAACCAGATTTCTAAATTTTTCCGCATACTTACTTCGTAGTTAGCATTTCGAACTCTTCCTCTGCGTTTTTCATTTTTGGTTGTTTGTTTAGTATTCTTGATAATTTTTTATTTATACAAATGTTTAAAATATGTTAAATATGACAGTAACAAAAATGTACATACTTTCACAGTAGATATCTATTTAATATATTTCAAAGTTGAACCGAAAAACTACAGTAATGTGTAGTATGATGTTCTGTAAACAGATGTGACTCACATATATTATGATAGCGTTGCTACATGACAGGTAAATCAACAATGAACAAATGAAGCCAATATTATCGTATGATATTCTGTAAACAGATGCGACTCACACTGCGTTGTGCTAGCGTTGCTGCAACAAATTGAGCCAAGATTATCATTTGAACAGCATAAAATAATTTTGAAGTGGTTTTGGAAAACCGAGTGTTTTGTTGAAGTTAAAAGGCAATGGAGACGTGTGTACAAAACAGAACCGCCAACGCGAGTAACAATTCCATGCATTCGAGACAAATTTGAGACTCGTGGTACCGTATGCGATGTTCACAAGGGCAGATCTGGGAGACCTCGCACAGCAACAAGCCCCCCGTTCAAAGCATTGGATAGGACGAAGAGATCCGATTGAGTTTCCACCGCGTTTTCCGGATCTAACTCCTTTGGACTTCTGCCTATGGGGTACTCTTAAGGATGTTGTATATCGTAGAAAACAAGCTACACTAACAGCACTTCGGAAAGAAATTGAAACGGTATGTGCCGTAATCGCAGAGGACACTTTCTCAAACGTTGCTCAATCAGTAGTTCAACGTACTCAGAAGTGTATCGACGCCGATGTTGGACATTTTGAGCAACTGTTGTAACTGTAAAAGTTTAAGATGATTAGTGCTCATCATTTTCCGTTTGTGTGAACTCAGTTTTGTTATTTAACACAGTTTTTTCTTTGCTTGACGTGTGTATACATTTTTTGGCACCCTCTGTATTTGTCAATGTATAATTCTGTAAATGCGAAATATTAGTAAACCTATAGCCAGGAATTACAGAGGTGACTGCAGCCAAAGAGGGCCAAGTGCTCTGCAACGACCTTAAGTACCCTTAACCTCAGTTTTCCATATTGTTTCTTTATCTCTTGGATTAGATATTTCTTCACTTAACCTGTCGGTCCTGATGGTCTAGTGATAACCATATTTGCTTGGTAGATTCAAAATCCTAAATATGATTTCAGAAGGGAAGTATACAACCGTGGATCCCATGTATTACATTTACGGCAGGTAAAAGAACTTCAAGTCTGAAAGAAGAGGCATCTGAGCAAATTTTATCACCCTGAATTGAATGGAAGGCTGATCACTTGAGATTTTAAAAGAGCATCCGTAAATAAACAATTCAGTTAAACTATCTCTTTCGAAAATTGTCTCAGGAGTTTTGAGATTTAAAATTGATATCAAGGAAAATAAGTTTCTCGTGAAGAACCTGAAATCGTTTTACTTCGCTGGAACCAAGACTGAAGAACACCAGAACGCAAAATTTAAACTATGCTGAAATGTTTTACTTTTTCCTAAGTAAAGATTTCACTAACAAGTAAACATTTCTTTAGTTAAAAATGAATAGCCTTTGTTCTCTTTACAGAAAACAATAGCGTCTAACATAATTCTGTTAAATGCACAAGATCCTCTACTCTCTTGGATAATACCTTCTCTTGGTAGAGGAACGGGCTGGGTTGTTTATAAGGACATTATCGGAAACTTAGCTCCTGGCAAGGATTTCAGACTAGCGCCATTGTTTACGTTCCTGAGGCGAGTGTTTCTGATAGCCCCCTTATTTGCTTAATAGACTCACGTTAATACAGAGCCCGCTAAGGATACTGGCCTCTTATATCCAAACTCAGTCATCTTTAAGAATGTAAGTACTAAAGACTCAGAGAAAAATGCTGTTAAACTGTAAAACATGTTTAATCTTAATCTTTTCGCGTATTTATTGTGACAATATTTTTATTTGGTACAAATAGTCAGATGACAGATAAACTGTCGCCATTTTATGTTTTAGAATTTTGACGAACATGCTTTGTAACCAGGGAATTTGATGACATATTGATATGAGTAAGCATACTGGAATATCGAGGACCGTATCAAGGAAATCTTAATTTTCCCAATACAATTAGTAAAAATTGGTAAACACATTTGTAACATTTATTGCAAAAAGCAAAAGAAACCAAGCATACAAATACACTAAACATTATAAAGGGCACTACCTCGAAAAAGTTAAAAAGAAAGGATATATCCATTAAATTTGAAAATACCAATATTAGAGGAAAAAGTAAAATTTGCTCATACAATTTTAATGAAATAAATATATTATGACAGTTAACAAGTTACCTAAAAAATACAATATAATACAACCATTAATAGTGCCTGATTTCTATGTGCCTTTGTAAATTCCACCGTCATGGATGGCCGAGGTCGTTAAGGCACGGACTCGTAAGCGGGAGGTCTGGGATTCGAATCCCGCCAGGACCGTCCTCCCTGATTGAGGTTTTTTCCAGGTTTTCCTAAGTCATCATAAATGGCAAATGTTGGGGAGGTATACTAAAACTTAGGCCTGGAACGATTCCTTCCTTAAAAATAAATCCTTTCCCAATATATAATTTCATCTCATGTATCGTCAGTGTATATACCACCTGTGGTGCCTCTGTAGCAAAAACGGGCGTTAAACATTATTCATTCATTCATTTGTAAATTCCTGGATTAAACAGTAACAAAAACAGCATAAATGGTAAAAAATATAACCTAATATCTGGGTTATCGATTAATAAATGCGAAGCTTGACCTTGCTTGACAAAATTTAGTTGATTATTTCGGTTAGGAGACACTATTGAACAGGGAAGATTTTCGGAAAACGACCCAACCAACAATGAAGCCCCTTCGAAAGAAACCAGAGTTCCAAAACGATTTTATTCCCATGTTATTCTAGAGTTAAATCTCGCTCCCACAGGCAAGACAAACTATGACGTCACTACCCCATACAACCAATACACACAGGCATGAGTACTAACCAACAAAAAGACAGTAAGCCTGCAAAACATAACGGGGAGTAAAAGTATCAAGGACAAAACTGAAAAACAGATATCTGCTTTATTCCTTAGAGATTATGATATTCGATTTGTAATAACACATTAAATAAAATACATTGCAGAAGTGTTTGCACTGTTCATATTATTGATTTTCATAGTTTATTTTCTTGTGATTTTCCCCCAAATGTTATTTAAACACCAACTTGTAACCAAATGTGTGTGTTGTTGTCTACGCGGTAAAGTGTTGGAGGGTAAGGTATCAGGTTGACAGAAGCCTTCAAACGGGGCCGAACGTCCACTGTTGATTTGCTGCGCAGTGTGCGTCCTGTGTCCACGGTTAAAGGTGATGATGGTACAGGGGTTACGTGATGACAGGTGATGTACATTTATGGATTAGAACAGCAAACAGGAATTCAGGCATAAACGTGTATCGAATTTTACTTGAACGCCTGAACATGCAGAAAATCTGTGCGAAGTGGTGCCAGATCAATTAAGGTGCAGAATTTGAGGTGCAGAAGTGCATTCACTAGGAAACATGTCGCAACAATCTGGCGAGATTTCTGTTAGAAATTCACCTCTCAGTATTTGATAGAGCAGGGCACGTGCACTCAGTGCTTCCTGTAGATCTATGTGCATTCTCGTGCATTCCTGCTGCGGAGAAATGTTATTTTTACATAAGCACATTGTTCAAGCTTTGTGACCTCCATCCCTGACCATTGCCGCTCACCAACTGAACTTCAGGGTGTGCTGAGACACTTGACGTTAGAAGCAGGACTGAAAGCACTAGGGCTACTACTGGAATCGTGTGGTATTTCCTGCTTCTAGCAGAAACATGGAATCTCCGAGCGGCTGGCCAGTCCCGAGCGACAGCGGAGTTCACTCCACGCACTTGTGTCTCATGTTGCATGTATTTTTTTATTTTTTGTTAAAAATAATGTAACCTATCTGTTGCCCTGTGAAAAATAAATTAATAGTGGATTGTTACGCACTAACAATGGGTATAATATTACGCTTGAGGCCTATGCTGCCTCCTTTTCATAAATATACCTTTATGGGGGCGGGTAAATCACTGTAATGAGGGCATTGTTAGGCGGATGAAATATTGTAACGGTGGAAAAAGTGCTCTTATTCCAATTCGCAACAATTTCATACACACACACTCACACACACACACTAACCCTAAAGCTAACCGCGGGTAGATCCTAAAAACCGGTGGACCCAGTGGTTTGCTTCGGCTCGTTCCGGCCTGACGGACTACGCTCGCCTCCTTTTCGTAAATATAAATTGATAGGGGCGGGTAAATCACTGCAATGCTGGCAATCTCCATTGATTGCTGCAGGGAAAAAAATGGTCCACATCAATTTATAGGCCATTCGTGATACTATGTTACCGAGTAAAGCATTGTAATTGTGCCAAATCTCCTTTATCCAGCAGGAAAAAAATAACATGGCGGGATGGTAGAATGGTAGGATTCAAAACCACTATCTTCATAACTATAGTATGACTCTCTAACCGCCTGAGCTATCTTGCCACTGCTTGTGAAGCCTAATTATCAAGCAATAACTGTGCAAGTCACTTCCTTCGACTCTCTCCGCTGTCGCTCGGAACTGGCCAGCCGCTCGGAGATCCCATGATTCCACTAGAAGCACTAGTGCTTTCAGCCCTGCATGTAACGATAAATTGCTGAGACATGCAGTCTACTCACGTACACCATTTGACGACTTCATTCGAAAATACATTTCATACACTTTCAATCGTATATCTTAGATTTTCCTTTATTTGCGGAAAAAAATGACCGTGACTTATGATTTATCTCTCGTATTAGCGTTTAATAGTGTTTCTTTGCGCACTTTTATCGTATCCTTATGCTCTAACTATAGGAAAAAGATTGTAGGCTTTGCTTGTATTTAAAATAAATATAAATAAAGAGACGTCAGTTTCTCGCAACAAACATGAATATTTACGCACTTGATTCATCATACATAGAGAAAAAAGTCTCTACTCAAGGTAAGGGAACATAGTAAAACTGCCAAATAGCAGCGACATTGTCGTTAGTTGAGGAAGTTTCATCAGTTCGTGTGAAATGTTACATGCTGTTAGCACGAGAGTGGCAAGTATAGCGACACAGTAATTGCGAACTACTCCTGGAGGAACGGTTGGATTTTCACAGCCAGATAAAGGGGTCCTGCTTATGTATTCAGCTCCTTCGATTTTTTACTGCTTTCTTGTTGCTGCCTTCCACTGGTTCCTGTCTTGTGTTGCACTAATAGTTTCTCTCCACTCCATTTACATATTTTCTCGTTTTCCTTGTATCCACCCTGTCCGTCTGGTACCCTGATTCTCTCCATGTGACCTAGCATTAGTTCGTTTTCCAAAACTTCTTTCCTCATGATATGTGCATACTCTGACATTATAATTTTGCAATGATTACCTCCAAGGAATATTTGGTTTTATCTCATCCATTATAGAGGCATTTATTCTCTTTAGCAACCACTGTCTGAAATAACCTAATATTATTATTCTTACTTATGTCTTCTTAGTATTTTCTTTAGCTTTCCCAATGCTGATCGGCCCAGAATTATTTTTCTTCCTTTTCCTCTTTGCATGACACATTTTTGATTGTAAGTGCTCCATAAAGTTGAAACTGTCCACTGTATTCAGATGTACCCCATCAGTAGTTAACTCTGCTGCGAGTTCTATGACCATCAACCTTGTCTTATTCAAATAAGGCATCAGGCCTGCTTTTCCATGTTTCTCGTTAACTTTTTCTGCACCAGACCTTTCTCATTTTCTGCCACAAGTGTGGTATGGTTTAGTTTACTGATTGTTCTGCACACCATTGTGACTCCCATCCCCACTTTTAATTCTTTCAGTCCTGCCTCTCCCGTTATTTGTTCATTGTTCAGATTGAACAGTGGGGATGCTTTTATACAACCTTCACGTATTGCTTTTTGCACAGGAAAGCATTCTGTTGTTCCGTATTCCGTTTGTATATCTGCTACTTGGTTTGTATATAGAGCCCTTATTAAATCGATCAAATGCTCAGACACTGAACATAATCTTCACTATTTTCCACATTCCTTCCAAGATTCAGCGCAGATTTTCTATCTGTTCCGGGATCCTCTGCCTTTTCTGAATTCAGCATGTTTAATGGAGCTCTCTTTCTAAATGTTGCCCTGGTCTCTTTTGTATACATTTTTAAAGGGATGTTGCTAGCTAGCATCTAAAACTAAGCAATCAGTGCTTTCTTTGTTGTCTCTTTTTATGGTTGGTGTTGGTATAACTACCGATTATTTCCGTTCCTTGGGACGTTTCAATGTCTTTCAATTTCAGTGAAACCTCTGAGAAGTCGATAAAAGGAGCTACAATCAAGCAAAATTTTCATGTAAAATTTTTCGCTTTTTTTTTTTTAATTTATAACTTTTTAACTTGCCCATAGTTCCACAACTGGGGCCTAAATTGGTCACCATGAACTCTAATAGAAACTCTCAAGTGTCATGTCTGTCGTCTCTGCTAGCGAAGAATTACTGTATTGTTCAGGTTGCACGATACCGAAAACTTTGTCCTTGGTTTTCACTAATTTTATTTGAAGTTCCTCACTACCTGCTATTTGGAAAATTTTCCAGCGCCCGTTTTGTTTTTTGTTATCTAGTATTTGTGTCTCTTGATTACATATTGGTTCTATTTTTTCCCTCAGCACATTTATTTTTTTAAATAGCTCATCCCAGTATTATTTCAAATCTTTTGATTATGTCATTTTTAAAACCTTTTTTCCTTTTTCCTTTTATGATTCCTGTCTTGGGTTTAAATTTGTTTGGGCTTGATTTTTTGTTCAATTCTATTTTGCAGGATTTGTTTGAGATGAAAATGTTGAGAGCGTTAAGTTTCTTTGTTGCCGGTTTTAAAAAGTGTAGAAACAAACACACCTTTAAACAACCTAAAAATAAATGAGAGTTAGCAAAATCCTTGAAGAGATAAAGACGTTTCATCCAAATGGTTTGTGTGTGATTTGCATTTTTCTGATCTCATTTGTAGTGTAAGGCGAATAGGTGGAAATCCCAAGAAAAGGCTGGAAATTAAAAAAGCAGGCGCTGTGGGAGAAGCAAGAAAGTAAAATAAAACAAGTCATGAACATTTTCCAGAATGCGAATTAATGTCAAAACACTTACGCTGACAGCACAATAAATCTTTAGATTATGTTGTGTGCCCCCAAGTGACGATGTGCCGTATATGTGTCACCCATCTTCAAGGATTCCTGCTGCAACTGTGGCCTTCGTTCTAGATGATTAGTAACAATGCGGATCAAGAAAGTGCTTTCCTCACATTTCACTCAAGAACCGTATTTACGAGAGTAGATCCATAAGTTTCCGGCCTAACCATTTTCTACATATGGTAAAGACAAAAACTATATTTCACTTTTCAATATAGTTATATTTTATTGCAATATACTTATCACATATTTCAATTAACATTTCAATCCCTCCCCCAAAAAGTCAGAAGTCTTGTCTGCAAAATCGGCATAAACAGCATTTCTCACACTTAAACTTTCTTCCTCGAAGATCTTCTTGAATTTTGAGAAATGGAAATAGTCACTGCGAGCTAGATCTGGGTTGTAGGTTGGATGGTCGATCTCCTTGAAGCCACAATTCTTACAGCTTCCTTTGCAACAAGAGCTGTGTGCACAGGCGCGTTGTCGTGAAGAAGGCGCACACCACCACTTAGATTTTCTCTTTGATGAAGCACGTGGTCTGTGCAATAGGCCAGTATAGTACTCCCCATTTACTGTGGTGTTCCTCTCCTTGAAGTCAATGAAGAGTATTCCTTCACAGTCCCAAAAGATTGTACCCATGGCCTTCTTGGTGGACCTAATGACCTTGGCTTTTAGGGGCGGTGCTTGCCAGGTTTACGCCACTCCATTGATTCTCTTTTGGACAAGGGATCGCCATAGAGGATCATAGTTTCATCTCCTGTAACAATGGTTTGCAGAACTTCTCTCTCGTTGACACGGCAGAGCTCCAAAAATGCCTGACAACAAATGATTAGTTGCTGCTTTTGGACTGAGGAAAGGCACCCATCTTGCATTAACCTTATTCATGTTTAAATGTTCATGAATCATTCAAAGAACTGTTGTTTTAGGAAGACCCAACCTTGCTGCTATTTCTGTAACTTTGAACCGCCGGTCTTCCATAATTTCTCCTTCCACAAGAGCGATGTTTTCAGGAGTGAGCACCTGCAAGGGCGAACTGCACGCTCTTTGTCTTCAACGCTTTCTCGACCGATTCGAAAAAGTTTGGCCCATTCTTTTACGGTAGAATATGAGGGGGATGCTTCCCCATGTGCACCGCCCAATCGCTGTTTAATTTCATTTGGAGTAAATACTTCCTTTGTGAAGAACTTTTTAACGGCTCGATACTTCATTTTGAACATGCCACAATCTTGTACACTAAGCCTTCTTTAGGTAATTATATCTGAACAACTGAACACAACAGAGCGGAAGCTCAGCTGCAATTATTTACTTAATAGATAAGGTGTAACACCAGATAAGGCTTTTATGAAAGCGGTAATGTTATTTTTATTAAACTTAATGAAGTGGATTGTTCCTAAAATAATCCTCTTATTTTTATTTATTTTAAAGGAACTGAAATCATTGAAGTACATCAAATCTGTATAAAATGTCTGACAAGTGAGCTTCGCTAAGTATAAACCCAATAGGAATATAAATACATTCTGTATAATGTCCCGGCTTACTTTGCCGCTAGAATGGTTAACGGTAAACAAGAAATCTATAGATTACAAGATTAATAAATAACTCGAAAGATCTTTCAAATGTTCTGTCATTGCATTCATTCTAGGCTGTTTATTTTTCTAATATTTTTGTTATATTTTTATAGTTCTAGGCAGTTAGGTAACAGAGTTCACTAAGCCCGTAATGGGTTATAGAACCTTGTATTTTAATGCAATTTACTTAATCTGGCCCCTCTTCTAGCAGAGGTAGTGTTATTTAACTAGCCTACTGCTCACACTTTCTCATCTATTTGCTAAGCATAAGATTATAAACAAAGTTATGTGCTTCCTTCATTGAGGGAAAGAAAATGTTCCCATGTTTGAACAAGAATTTATTTTCTCATTCTCCAACAGGTGTTTATTCTTCACCTTCGTCTCTTTTTTGTTCTGTTGTTTTATTTTCTGCTCCACTTCCCTCCTAATTTCAGCTGTACTCTTTCTTCTATTCTTATTTTTCTTTTTAGTTTTCATTCTGTCTTTTCTGTCTTCTCTTCCTTATATACACTTTTCCTCGTTATTCTTCTTTTACCTTTTCTTTCTCAGTCACTCCATATGCTTCTATTCCTGTTCTATTCCTTTTTCTACCCTCTGATTTTCTTTGTTGTTCTCTTTCCCATCACTCTTTACCTTTTCTTTACCTTTCTGTCGGTCCTATTGGTGGTGTAGTGGTAACCACACTTGCCTTCTAAACCCAAAGGGGTTCGAACCCGGTCAGAATCGATGGATTTTTTTCGGGGTGTAAAATTCCTAAGTATGACTTCCTTCGGAAGGGGAGTAAAGCCGTGGGTCCCATGTCGTACATTTACGGCACGATAAAGAACCTCAAGCCTGAAAGAAGAGGCCTCTGAGCAAAATTTGTAGGCCGTTTCACGCCTTAAATAGAATGGGACGCTGATGACCTGAGATGTTAAAGAGCGTCCGTAAATAAATAATTCAAAAATTTTTTTTTACCTTTCTCTTATTATTTGGCCTTTTTCCTCTACGAATTTATATTCTTTCTGTCCGTTTAATTCTCTACCCTTCCCTACTCTTTCAGTTCTCGGTATGGTTTACTGACTTCTGGCGTATAACTCTCCCTAAAACAAAGAGGAATGGCGTCGTCATTGCCAGGAACTTGGTGCGGTAAGATTCCTTAGGTCCCGAGGCGAGTGTTTCTGATCATGTGGGAGATAGCCTAGTGATTTGCTTAAGTAACAGCCTCGAGTGTATAGGTGGTTAGAGAGGGGCAGCTCGCTCTCCCCTCCGTAGTCGCTTTTGGCTCCTCGCTGGAGATTTACGATCTTGGTGGATGGGATGGGGAAATTTGTACAACCGAACCTCTCTCCCCCATCTCTCTCAATCTCAGGGAAAGCTTTTACGTTATGATCTTCACTCGTATGGACTTAGCTCCGATCAAATGTCCATTTCTCTTATCTGGGTTTGAAGTAATTAAAACAAACGGGAAGTAAGCGAAGTCGCTTTCGTCCAAAAGTTTTCAAACTTCTCGGCGTTTGCTGGCAGTTTCATGGATCATTAATCGCCATGTTTTATTGCCACCACTCGTCTTATCTCTAGAGAATTCCTTTAATTAAATAAAGCAGAGTTATCTATCAAGAGCTTCAGTAAGAGAACAGACTCGTTAGAAAGTAGCCGCAAATTTTAGAGCTGTATTCATAATTTCATTATGTCTTGTCTATAGCTACGCACATATGTATTCCGTCATCAAATTTAGTACTCATTAATTCCGCCAATTTTGGTTATTTTCTCGTATGTATTGATGTCTTGAAGTAAGGCCTGCAACAACAATTAATATGAAAGGAATGTCTTCCCGGAAATACGTTTACATGGCAGCATTTTAATAGCTTAATTACTTAAATTTATTATAGAAGAGCTGTGGTACATTTGATCAAAATTTAGAAACGCAATACACAAAAAGCTAAATTAAAGTTTTATAGTTATAGCTGCAACTACGTTATTTTACTGAAGTGAGCGTTAGACATTAATAAATAACGTAATAAAACCGAAATGAGATTTTAAAAGTAATTAAAGGACATAAAAGACTATATCAAATAAAAATGTAGACACGAGAAAAGAGATACAGATATTCCATAAGACTGAATATAAAAGACTAAAATTGTGTATACTTCGGTTCCATTCACAATGAGAATTAAACGTAACTTAAACTTAAACATAAAAGGTAGATGTTGTGTATTGTAATGGAACCGTTCACAATGAATCGCGTAAACATAAAAATAAACGTACAATTAGACACAAAATTAGAAGTTTGCAAGGTCCAAGGTTTTGCGTCTACGTCTAACTTAAACTTAAGAAATCAGTCAATCAGAACACATCTGCTCTGTTTGTAGAGATCCATGGTAGAATTTATCCATACACGAAGAACAGAAGTCAAATGCATCTCTTGCTGCTTGCTGCTGTAAGTCCCGAGCGACAGCGGAGAGAGCCGAAAGTAGTGGCTTCCACAGATATAGTTAGTTAATAAGCTTTCAAGCGAACAGTACCACGCACAGAATGCGCTATAATTTTATGTTTATGATTTTTTTCTGTAGCAATAAAAAAAAGATTTGCCATTATAATGGTTTACCCGCCCCTCCCAATTTATATATGAAATAAATGCGAATTCCAATATGATCAGATTTGCCACCGTTACAATATTTTACCCCCTAACAATCCCCCAACAATTAATATTTAAAAGTAAGGAGGACATTAGGTTTAACAAAAAAATAATAAATGCAACATTTGCACTTCGATCACGCACAGTAGTTCGGCTCTCTGCGCTGTCACTCGGGACTTGCACAGCTAACAGCAAGAGTTGCACTCGATTTCCGTGCTCCGTGTAAGGGCAAGTTATGGTAAAGAGAGCCGAAGAAGATCAGTGACTATAGACAGAATGGCGTCAATGGACAAAACATTAATTGCATTATAAGAAAGCTATCCTTGCTCACATTACTCTAAGCAAATTAGTTACTGCACCTTGCATATGCATAAACGCTACCATCCTCTGCTCAGAAGCAGCCATTTTCAATCAGCTGTTAGTTGATCTTCACTTGTTCTTATTTTTTATTGGCTAGTACGTACGTTTGCGTCTTTCATTGTGAATGCCTACATACTACTAAGTTAACGCGTTACGTCTTATTTTATTATGTTTAGATTTAGTTTTCATTGTGAATGGGGCCTTAAAGTTGTCTTGGGCAGACTCGGAAAACCTTTGAAGGTGAAAAGAGTCAACTTATTAGTAAACCCTGAAGTGAAGAAGATGATAATGATCCAAGTGTGCATAAAGCACCCTCATTCAGTGTTGCAACTAATATCCTACAGATAATGAACATGCTTTCTGGTCCATTAATTTTTGCCATAAGAACTTTTTATTATGTAATGTGTTTATATAATAGAAAACAATTATTGAGTGGTCATTGAATGTTGATATATTCACGACATGACTTCTTAATTTTAAAATATTCAGCATATATACTTTCTTTTTCGATTGTCCAGAAATTATTATGAAACTTAAACTTTATACAGGATGAGACATTTATAGTGTCGCGGCCATTTTACCCCGAAACGAAAGGGGAAATCAAAAAATGCTTCAGACAAAATTTGAAGTGCTCTTAGGGAGACATAAGATAGCGGCCTTGACTCGTCTTTGAAATGCCATTCTCAAGGTCATTTCAAGGTTAAATTGGTCTTTTCAAATGGAGTGGTGAATCGTTTCCCCCCAGAATGGGAATAGACTTAAGCTGTGCAAATGCTGAGACCATGTATGTTACCTGGTGTGTAACATCCTTCCCAAATTTGTTGTACTGTATTTCTGACGACCAGAATTTACAAGAACTGCCGTTGAAACTCTGCATGATGGTTGTAGAGATGACTTTATCCAGTTCATTAAATAACACACATTGTCGAAATTGTTGTCATATATTGCAAAAGAAAAGCTTAATTAAACCCTTGCTGTTGAAAAAGAGAACCCGCACTAAAAACGAAAAAAGTAAAAGTTAATACCACGATATCTAGTTAACTTAGCAGGTATAACTTCTATTGTCGGTTATTTTGTGTTCTGTGACAAAATATAAAAATATATTCTCTTTAAAATCGAGTCACTAATTATAACGCTGCCCCGAAAAGTTCTTCCAACAAGAGGACTAACTGTACATCAGCACAACGAGGTAAAATTAGTGAAAGTTTACTAAAGTGTAAACTGATAGCTTGCGGGCCTATGGTACTGCCGAACTGTGTAACTGCTTCTGCAAGCGTTGGAAAGCAATTGAAAGACATTTATTTATGAATCCGAAATGATAAAATAGAAACGAATTCATAAATAATATTTTTACAATAACTAACTTCGCTATGTTAAATATATATATTACAAAATTATGATTTTAAATATGCATAAATTGTCATTAAAAGCACCCCGAAAATTATTACAGGCAGTGTGAGTTAATGATTCATATTTTATCTAGATTTAATGTAACTTCTTACTTTAGGACAAAGCTTAATTAAAATGTCTAGTTATCTCGACCACAAGTTTTAGTTTATTTACAATAGCGTTCTCAGCCTAGGCTATAGATAGCCATGAAATAGACAAGATATTTGCTTTTATATTGGTACATTTGCCTCAGCATTTATCTGAAACTCATGTCTTTGTTTAAAATATTTGATTTATTATAGGTTTCTACCGCAGAGGTGTAGTGAATATTTCATAAAGTTCTTTGTAAAGATGGTTTAACGCCAAATAAAATTCATAAACCTTCAAGATGATACACATGAAAGACATCTAAAAACAGCAAATTTCATTGCACAGATACTAAATAGCTACAGATGACTGGCAAATGTGAAATGACTGGTGCTATAAATAAAATATGTAGATTATATTTTACATGAAGAATTGTATATAAAAAGCTTTGCGCAAGATGAGCAAAAAGTAACATATTTTTAATAATTGTGTTCTGTTAGGCAAAATCATTTTCTGTAAGGGATAAAATACGAAAAATAATAAATTGCCTAAAAGCAGAACCAGGAATAAGAATCATAATAGAACAAGTAACAATATTTCTATACCAAGATTAAAATAGTTTCCAAGTTCTTTATTATAATATAAATCACAAGGCAAAAAATAGTATTATTAGAATTGAGTGCATTTTTCTGAACATTTTAAGATTAGTGCCTTATTTCCTTTTGTTAAAGTTCTGTTCTTTATCATCTCTCATCTATTTTAGTTTGTTCTTTTCCTTTTTTTCGGTATAACCACTAGCCTTCTACTTTTTCCTGTTCTTTAATGTTATACATAACTTACTTTCAAGGAGAGCCGACTTTTAGAAGAGTTTTATGGAGCACCAAGTTTTAAGAGTTTTGATCTCTCAGTGTTTATTTCAGTTGGAAGTTATCTTTTCAGTATTTGGGATATCTTGTTACATTTCTTTATCATAACCAGAGCCCGGAAGTTACGCATTTTCTATCTGGGTGGATATTTTTAAGAGTCGGATAGAATTGAATATGTTTCCATACATTAGGGCCAGTTTTATGTCCCCCCTTTTTTTGCTAATTTTGGCTTCTATAGCCTACCTTAAGGTTTAAACGTTTTTTGCTTGTTTTTGGATAGTTAAGAATTTTCTCTGTGATTATTTACGCTTTCTAAAAAGCATATAAAGAATTTCAATACATACAAGTGAAAAAAAAAAAACTATGAAAATTAAATGACATGTTCATCTTACAAAAAAATATATATTGAGAAACTTTTTATACATTTATTTCTTTTCAAGCAGTCAAAATTTTCTCCTTAACCCATTCACTTAACCTCAAAACCTTTGGGAACGCAAGGTTACCTAGAGCATACGAATACCAGGAAATAGAGAGGATGAGGGAAGTACTGTAGTTTTGAATAGTCCTGGCAAATGATCTTGTATTTATCCGTGAAAGACAATTATAAGACATTTGTGGTAGGAATCTCTGCTCAGCTGCATAAATGTAACTAAACAATTGCAATCGAGAAAGGTGAAAACGATACAGCTGTGCAATAAATCATCCCTCCAATGTGTTAATTAATACGGGAGTAAAAGAGATACTAACCTGAATAAACGCATAAACAGAAAATGAACTCGACCAGAAACTACTGCCTATATTTTGATCATTCCCCAGGGCTATTCAAAACGATTAGTTTGTCTTGATTAACATTTCCATAATGTCTTGCAAGGTGTATGTTCTTTCTGTTGTAATTGGTGTAAGTCCTTCTAAAACAGCTTGTTTTATATATTCGTCATTCAATTCAGTGGAAGTAGGACGTTCTTCTTTGGATGAAAAATGTTCTCTCTGAGAATTGATACCTTTAAAAACGCCTTCTTGTTGCTTGTAAACAAGAAAAACAAGCTTAAGTACTTTAATAATGTGATAATGAAATTATTAAGTATTTTAAAGTGCCTATTTTCATTAATAACGAGAGAAATTCTCTCTGCTTTTACTTTTAATAAATGCCTATGTTAATTATATTTTCAGTATTTTAAGTGCCTTTTGCCTGCCCATTTTAACCAAAATAAATGTCTGAACTTCCTGGCATTGATCATGACTTTTGATTGAACATGGGGTTTGAACGTAAATATAAATCTCCAGTAGTCATTATATTCATGTAATTTCTTCAGTCAAGTCACTCTTACCATAACAAAAACAATTAAAACTAAACTCATTATTAATAATAAAATATATTCATCAATCATATATTACTATCTAAGATAACAAATCCTATGCACAAAATCTAAATTTGTTGCACTTAACGTCTGCCAAAATAGTTATTTAAATTTTTTCTATTTGTCCTGATTTATACTTTCATCAGGTTCGGCTTTTAATGTCAGGACGAAGAGGGGAGGGATAAAGTCTAACGAAGGATTAAGTTTAGGGAAGTACATCGATTTTCACTAAACGTTGTTTGAGTTTAATGCCCCGTGCTCTTAGCCACGCGAATTTTCTGTAACGCTTCGTCATCGTTTATAAATCTCTTCGTTACAGGAAAAAGATAGCTCTTCTCTTGGCCCTGAAAATTGTGCTCTTGCGACTGCAGCTTCTAGAGGCAGCTATTTGCATATCGATTACACGCGACTTGATCATGAAATGAGGCCTGAAATGACCAGCTCTTCTGAAGGTTTCAATCTCCTGTAGTGAATGTCTTTCTCAGGTAAAGCTTGTAGAAAAAACATTAAACTACTCCCATGAAGATTCTGGACAAGCTTTTAAGGAAGTTGAATCATTTTTCAATTTTATTTAACAAACTTGTAAGATTTATACCATTTGAAGTCACTGTAACATTTTTAGTCTTGTAATCAGCTCATTATCATATGTCCTCTTTTCCCCTATCAGTAATGTAGTATTTTAAAAAATTCTACGTATATATTCACAGAATTGCCTACTTTTTTCCTTTTCCTCTTACATAATTTAGATCAACGAGTGTTCCGTTCTCAAACACTTTCAGCCCAAATACTTTTATACCAATTATAACGTTTCTGGAAGTACTTCCCTATAACATTGTTGCATTCGTTGTTTATGCTCAAATTGTTGTATAAAGTAATAATCCTTTTTCTACAAATTATTTGAAACTCCTGAGTTCTGTTTATTAACATTCCGATTTTTTTCTTATGCTATATCAGTACTAAGATATCGAATTACTGGCGCTTATTATTTAGATTTTTCTTACTACGTGTCTACCATTGAACATTATCATTTTGGTTTTTTCCTTGAAATTGCCATATTGCATTTTATACCGAGCTTTCATTTGGACGCGTGGCCGGCATTTCCCTATACTATTTCTAGCCGGTTTCCCCCTCCACTTTCCCGCCTCTTCGTGTCCGGGTAATCAGTTTACGGACAGTTTTTGTTTAACTGTGAGGCCATGTGTTACATTGTTGCAGTGTGTTAGTGCTGTTATAATGCCAAAAGTCCGAATACTTTAGCACACAGAATCTTCATGTATGATTCCTGTATAAACACAAATTCTTGTAGAAAAGTGAGACGACGATTTATAGACAGATTCCCTGATGTTCGTGCGCCTCACAAAGAAAGGGTTCTTAATCTTGTGAATAGATTTACAGAAACGGGATCTGTTCTTGATGAGAAATCTCTAAGAAAGCTTGCACAGGGATCAGGAATTTCGTAAACCTTGGCTTAGAATGCCACTAAACTTTTAAACTTAAACCGCTATACGATAACTGCAGCTCAGGAATTGCAACCATGCGATAATGTGAGTACAGTTAATTTTTGCAATTGGGTTATGGATAATGTTAATGTTCACTCTATTGATCCGCGTTTAATATATATATATATATATATATATATATATAAATTAACATAATTATAATAGTACAAAAGGATAAAACACTAAGAAAAAGTCACACTTGAGATCGCTATATTTCGGACTCGTGGAGTCCTTCTATGGCAAGAAGACAAGTGACGGTGATAAAAGTAAATATTGAATATCGAAGGTAACGTTATGCATGGAAATAGATGAAACTAGAAATGAGAGTGTGGGGGGGGGGATTAATACGTAAGATTTAGACCAGGTGGTATACGCGCTTTATGTAAAAATATAGCTGCCATTTTGCTCTGAAAGTTTGCTCAGAGATAGAGAAATATATATATATATATATATATATATATTAATGAAAAATAAAAATAAAGAAACACTATTAACAATGTAACAAATTAGCACAAATAATAAAAGTAGATAAAGATAAAACACAGAGAAAGAGTCCCACTTGAAATTGCTATATTTCGAACTACTGCGAGTTCTTCAATGGCAAGAAGCTAGCTTTCTCTGTGTTTTATCTTTATCTACTTTTATTATTAGTGCTAATTTATATATATATTCTTTTTTAACGAATAGAGCGGTTTTAACACCAAAACTCGGTACTTGCCCTATAAATAAAACTATAAACATTGATTTTGAAAATCAGTGAAATCAGACTATTAGGAATGTGGGTTTACTTGAAGCCCAAAAATTAAAAATCGCTCTAGCAGTACCAATATTCATTTTTTGCAACGAAACTCAGTACATACAATTGAACTAAAATGAGAAAAATTATTTCAGAAAATTAGGGAAATTGGGTCATTAGGAATGGAACGTATACCTGAAAACGGAATTTTAAAAAGCGCTCTAGCGACATCAATTTCTCTACTCTAGCTCTCTGTAATATCCTATGCGAATTCGACTTGGTGAGGAATTCTCTTAGAATACGCAGCTCCTGCGTGAGGGCTTATTAAAATTATAAACATATAATGCTATATATGCCCATGAAAACAAAAGCAAACAAAAAAAAAAGCCTTTTAACTCATGAGAACAAAGTAAATACGAGTAAAATTAATATAATAGGAAATTTAAAACTTAAGCAACTTTATTTATAATTTATAAATAGCCAGAAACTGTTAATTGTGATAAAGCAGTGCAAAATGGGAGCAGCTTGAACTATCCAGGTAGAGGAAAAACCAAACCCTACTATTCATCTTTAAGCATTAGCATGTTGGTGCATCTCCTACCAAAACCACAGGAAGTTTAGAACGAGGACCAGCTTGGATTTGGGATGTGAAAGATAGATGGTAGGGCAGATAAGAGAGGCAAGAATGATCAGTAGCATCTCAGGGGCCAGATGTGACCGTCTTTAACATTTTATCACGCCTTCACGCTGCGCCGGTTAGATATATCGTTGTTGGAATGAATTCCGCAATCCGCAAAAACCTCGCTCTGCAACAACTCAAGCCGATTTGGAAGTAATTTAGAGCTTATAGAATCTCAGTGATTCGTACGGTACAGCTTTGTCTTTGATAACAGATTAGAGGTTTTCTGACAAATTAATTTATTTAGTAATTTAAAACAAAATTTTAGCAATGGATATTTTATATAATCGCGATATTATTTTAAAGCAAGGCTAAATTAAACTTTCTATAAACCAATTAAAGTTTATTTATTCTTATGGTTGCTTTTTATTAAATTTTAGGTTCATATTAAATGAAATGCAAGATTTGTTGACTACAAATTCTATTAAGCACAGTGTACGATGATCGCCACGGGTAATCGAGGTCGTTAAGGCGCGGACTCGCGAGCGGGAGGTCTGGGGTTCGAATCCCGCCAGGACCGTCCACCCTGACTGAGGTTTTTTCCAGGTTTCCCTCAGTACTCATAACTGGCCAATGCCGGGGAGGTACCCAAAACTTAGGCCTGGAACGTTTCCTTCCTTAAAAAAAATCCTTTTCCAATTTATCACTTCATTTCCTCTATCACCAGTGTCCACCACCTGCGGTGCCTCAGAAGTAAAAACGAGCGTTAAACACCATTCCCCCCCCCAAAAAAAACTAGTGTATGAATTTAAATATACAACTATACAAATGTATAACTGTTTTCATAAAGTTTTCTTTACATTTTGCAGCAAATGTTGCAGTTTTCTGCGAAAATCACTAAACGTTTTCTCCAAATGCATACACTATATATATATATATATATATATATATATATATATATTTAATGGAATATTTTAAATACATATATAATATTATTACAATGAAAAAATCACAGATCTTCAGACCTCTATTTTGTTAAATACATTCGTAGGTTTCCAGCGTCGGAGTCTTTGACCTTAACGATTTTTTTTTGTTATTAACGCCCATTTTATTACTGACGCGGTAGATACGGATATGATAAATTGCAAAAGGTCTTTTTTTTAAAGAACGTAACATTCCAGGCTTAAGTTTGGGGTACCTCCCCGGTCTGAGAAAAACTGAAGAGAACTGAGGAAAACCTGAAAAAAACCTCAAGAAGGATAGTCCTGACGAGAATCGAACCCCAGACATCCTGATCACGACTCCGGGCCTTAATGACCTCGGCTATCCACGTCGGTAGCCTGGACCTCAATTCTCTAGATTACTGTGTGTGTGTGTGTGTGCTATTTAAATTTCATAGGTACACGAAACAAATCCAGCAATTTATTAGAAATGAAAGGGGATGCATTTGATCCAACTACTGTGCAAGATACATTACAATTGACGTGACAGGCTGAGACATTGTTTCATAGTAGACGATACTCGCACATTTGTTGTAAGAGTAAGAAGAAACACATAATATGTTAGTTTAAAGTGTTTGTAAATATTGTGATATAATCAGAGAAACAATAAACTCGCCTTGCACAGAACTATTAATAGATCATTAAGAAAAGTATAAGCTGTCATTTAGGAAAATGTAGTTTTTGAAGCCTCTGTATACCTGAACGTATAATTATCTAAATTATATGCAAAATATTAAGGAATTAAGTTACATACGTCTTTCCTTTTCCCGGCGAGATAACCGCGCTTCCCCAGTAAGCAGCTACGCTCAGGCGGCCCGTGAATCAAATAACCTCTCAGTCCCTCATAGTAGAGAAACCTCAGGTAGGTCTCTGGTGTATGTAGAGTCAGGTGAGAGAGTTCGTGATTTCGTGCTTGGAGAAGGACGACACAGTAACTCATTTGATACAGCGTTAGCGCGGAAGGCCTGAAGATCCGCGGTTCGAATCCCAAAATGTTTCATTTTCCAGCTTGTGTCCTAGTGTGAAAGAACGATTTCTATTATGAGCGGCAGTCAAATGAAAACCAAACACCCACTACCAGATGATAATGGAATTTGTTTTATTCAAAAGTAAATACCGTAAGTGTTAATACATTTATCTCACTGGGTGGACGAGACGATCAATTCCAGTCTTGTAGAAAGAGGTAGGTCACTGACGGGTCCACAACCTCACCCACACTTGCTATTCCTCGTTCGAAAGAAACCGAGTCCACAAATGTCTTCCTTCAGGTCGCCAAAAATGTGGAAGTCACAAAGGGAAAGATCTGGGCTGTACGGAGGATGTTGAAGTGTTTTTCAGTCAAATCTCTGAAGCTTATCCCTCACCAGATTGTCAGTACGGAGACGGGCTTGTGGGAACCCACAGCGCGCAAATTTTTCCGAACTGCAGGTGAACTTTGACAATGGCATGCACAAGTCTTGGCTAATTCCGACCTGAACACGAATTTCATTCTTTGTGATTCGTCGGAATTCCCGGATCAGACCATCAATCCGCACAATCACATCAGGCGTAATGGCTCAATGGGCCTATCCCGGGCGCGGATCGTCTTGCAGGGATGTGCGTCTCTTGCGGAATCTCTGTTGCCACTCGTGCACACTTGTCAGGGACATACAGCAGACATGTGACCAACACCCTCAGTCACCAAGAAACGAACCACACCTCTCTGCATTACTTTGCTTGCCTTCATCTCCAACCTGCCACTACGCTCAACTCCAAAGTAATAAAGACACAACTGTGTGGACCTGTGCATTTTCACTACGCATTTCTTCTACCCTACAGATGGCGGTATTGATACGTAACAGTGTTGCCATCTATTGCGAGGAATGTGTTTTATGGCGAGTGTGTAGGGTTTGATTTGACTGCCCCTCATATATACAAGAACATCTATACAGTTAGCAGGGTGTATGGAAAATAGGAATATTTCTTTTATTTTTAGAATTCAAATTAGTAATAGGATTAAAAAGTTGCATAAAGACTCCTCTTAGCTTGATCACAGTGCCACCGCACCCTATTGCCATTTAATTACCTATGTTTATTTCTATATCATGTTCTCTTATTTTTCTTAGTATGACTGAAGGAATGTTTTTGCAGTTAATGAAACATGACCAAGATACCGTGCTTCCAGGTTCTTCTACGATGACATGGTGCTCTTTGACCTTAGTTTCAATGTAGTTTTTGCCGTTTTTCTTTATCATTTTTAGAGTTTGATTTAAAATCACTTTCTTCTTACACTTTTCCACAAACTTTTCACTGATTTTTTAACATTGCTATAACATCGGAATATTCTTCTGACACAATATCAAGATCTTCCACCACAGCACTGGCAATAGCACAAACTTTGCGTACCGAAACAATCGTCTTGTCTTTAATAATATTTGTTTTAACACTTAACTTAGCAATGGTTAATGGTTATATTATTTGACTTGCAACTTACAACAGCACTTGTGTAAACTCATCTCACAAGATACTGAAGCTGAGGCGAGGAATGTGTCAAGATGTGCACTTCCCCACCGCTTGGCTGTTGCTACGTGATTCGTGGGGGAGAATCTGAAAGCTCAGCAATACTGAGTCAGCATCAGCACCTGATTCAGCAGTCTGCATCTCCGTTATGCGTCTAATTAAAACGAATGAAACATGCATGGCATGCCTATAATTTTTTTGTGCTCTCTTATAACACCACAATGCAACTTTTTATTCCTATTACCGATATAAATTCGAAAATGTATTTTTTTTTATTTCACCCTAATAGTAAATGATTAAACGATAAACCTGGATCATGATAAGTACTCGTAGCATTATGAACCCCCTTAAGGAATAAATCTTCCATAGTAGAGAAGCTTTACGGAGGTCTCCGGGGATAAATATGAGGGTAGGAAGTTTCCGGCCTCGCCGATAATGATTATCGCCCTCATGAAATCCTTATTTGGTGCCATATCTTATCTATTAAGTAAATAGTTGCAGCTGTAACTTCCACTCCGCTGTGTTCAGTTGTTCAGATATAGTTGCATAAAGAAGGCTATATGTAGAAGATTGTGACATGTTCTAAATGGAGTTTCGAGCTGTTATTAAGTTCTTCACAAAAGGAGGACTTACTCCAAATGAAATTAAACAGCGGTGTATATGGGGAATCAACCCCTCATATACTACCGTAAAAGAATGGGCCAAACTTTTTCGAATGTGTCGAGAAACTATTGAAGACGAAGAGCGTGCAGGTCGGCCCTTCGAGGTGCTCACTCCTGAAAATATCGTTCTTGTGGAAGGCGAAATTATGGTAGACCAGCGTCTCAAAGTTACAGAAATAGCAGAAAGGTAGGGTTTTCTAAAACAATAGTCCTTCGAATTATTCATGAGCATTTAAATGTGAATAAGGTTAGTGCAAGATGAGTGCCTAGACTTCTTTCCTCAGTCCAAAAGCAGCAACGAGTTATCTGTTGTCAGGCATTTTTGCAGCTCTGCCGTGACAGAGAGAGAGAGGTTCTGCAAACCATTGTTACAGGAGATGAAACTGTGATCTTCAACTATGATTCTTTGTCCCAAAGAGAATCAATGGAGTGGCGTAAACCCTGGCGAAGCACCGCCTCTAGAGGCCAAGGTAACTCAGTCAACCAAGAGGAGCATGGCCACAATCTTTTGGGACTGTGAAGTAACAATCTTCATTGACTTCAAGGAGAGGAACACCAGAGTAAATGGGGAGTACTATGCTGGCCTACTGCACAGACTACGTGCTTCCATCAAAGAGAAAAGGCGAGGAAAGCTAAGTGGTGTTACGCGCCTTCTTCACGACAACGCGCCTGTTCACACAGCTCCTGTTGCAAAGGAAGCTGTGAAGAAATGTGGCTTCAAGGAGATCGGCTATCCACCCTACAGCCCAGATCTAGCTCCCAGTGACTATTTCCTCTTCACAAAACTTAAGAAGGACCTTCGAGGAAGGTAATTTAAGTGTGACGAAGAAGTGATGGATGCTTTTTGCGTCCATTTTGCAGACAAGGCTTCTGACTATTGGGGAGGGGGATTGAAATGTTAATTCAAAGATGTGAGAAGTGTATTACAATAAAGGGTAACTGTACTGAAAAGTGAAATATAGTTTTTGTCTTTATCATACCTAGTTAATGGTTAGGCCGGGAACTTATGAACCTATCCTCTTAGAATCAGACGAATTCTTAGTTCCGTACTTGGAGGAAGGCAGAGTACCTCAGTTGATAAGAGCATCAATCTGAAGATCCGTGATCTAATCCCGGCCATGACCCAAGCTTTTCAAATATGGTTCTTAGTTTTCAAATCACCTCACTGCAGTTACTGTTGAAAAAAATTATATTGTTATTTTAGATAATAAACTTGTCATTATAAAATACGTACTATTTCAACAGATTAGTGTAAATATTGCAAATATTTTGTAAAGAATTTATAGCAACTCATCTCGAAAACTAAATATACACTTTTAGGTAGTATCAAATACATATTGTTAATATATATGCAATCTCTTATAATGTTCTGTTCAGAACAGAAGTATTGGAATTTTCATTATAAACTTGCATGGCTGTTTTTGTAGGCTTGGAAAAATCAACGAAATAAAATGTAACATTTAAATAACTGAAAATGTGCAAAAACCTAAACAAATCCTTTTATATTATAAATTTGGGAGTACTACAAAAGTACAATGTAAATGTCTTCTGTCAGTTGTAAATCTGGAAGAGAAGAGCTGTTTATAAGTAGTTACAAGGAGTCCTATCAACGAAGGTTGCAGTGTCTTATATGGCCTTTCAGCGTACGGTTAGAAGATACCCTAAACTTTTCCCATATCACATACAGTGTACACAGGTCTTACAGGGTGAGAATCTGCAAGCACGATGAGCCAGATGGAAAGAGAAGAAAGCTTTTGAAGTGGCTCTTCACAGATGAAGCGACTTTTCATGTCAGTGGAAGAGTGAATACACACAACTGTATCACAAAGCCCAAAGAAGTTCATCTCTTGTAAGCTTGAAAGAGCGAGTCAAAAGTTTACTTGGGTGGCTATAAAGTTCATGAATATTTTCTTTATTTAGGGAACATATTTGAATATGTTGCAGTTCTTAACGACAGAGAGAAAACCTTGCGAATACCCTCTTTCAGTTCTACTCTATATAGATTTTTCAACTAATTAGCCCAAATATTCACAAAAATGGTTATGAGCTCTTGTTAATAACACATTTTCATAAATCCAGAGCATTTATGCCAACTTTAATAGTAAACATATGGAATAATAAGAATCAGAAAAAGTATCCTGCAAATTATCGTTATTTTAAGAAAACGTTTATAAATACGAGGACCAGTCAATAATAACTGATATTTAATTTTTACTTAAGAAGTTCACTAAGCAGGGTATGATTTTTTTCAAAGCAATGGTTCCAACATGTCTGCCACTCCCGAAAGATGTGCTGGAACCGTTTTTTGATATCGCCTTCATAACCGCCTCCACCTTCTCCACACAGTCGTTGATGAACCAAAATATTGACCCTGCAGCTCATTTTTGAGACGAGGGAACGGATCTAATTCCGGGCTGTATGGAGGATGTAGAAAAAGTTCGCTGTTTTCTGGCAAATATTGAGCAACAGCGTTGCAAATATGAAGGCATGCATTGTCATGTATAGTAATTATTATTACTATTGTTGTTTCCACCACTATTGTTATTATTATCATTATTATTGTTATTATTGTCATTGGTAATGTATATGTTTCTTTCATTGTTATGAGCGATTATCTTCATGAATTTGTGTTACTGTGCATATGTTGTATATACGAAATTATGTTACATAGGAAAAGTGCCTGTTGCCGTTTGAAGTTAGTAAACCGTTTGAACAATAGCAAGGCAGGTGAAAGCAGGTTTCCTTTGTAGAAACGAGGTCTCAATCCTTTTATTCGACCCTTTAGAAATCTGTTGTGTAAGAAGAAGCTACCGTTTTCTGGAAGTTACTAAACACGTGCGTGTTAAAACCCCGCTAGAGGTAAATCACCCCAAGCGGCTGGATCTTTAAATCCTTGTATGAGAAAAGAGGATCTTAAAGAGTAACGAATCAGACCAGCCGAGACAAACCCAAGTTTAGCTAGTGAAAGAGCCCAGATTCAAAGTTAAAAGTTTAGACTGGACGTTTTTGTAAAGTTTTGCGAGACTTGGGCGTCTCAACGAAACAGACTCGAATTCAGTATAAATACGATTGGTAGACTTGGAAGCCGGAGCACGCATTCATTCCTCAGTATTCATTCTTCGTTTCAGGCAACTCGAAGTCGGCACGGTAGCCATTCTGTTACATGCAGTGCAGCCTTGTACGTTCGTTCAGTCGTCGCTCACTGTTAAGGCATGCGTTCATTTCATTGTTGATATTTACTCGTCATTTTGATCTAAGGCAGAGCACTTTGAAGTGATTTATTCAATAAAACACAATCGTAACTTATTTCCAGACGAGTATTTAATTGTATCAGCGATACGTTTTCCTTATCATTGACTCAGCATCAATAAGACAGCCAAATACCCTGAGCTTTGCTACTTCTAAATGGGAAGGGAGTAGTAAAGAAACTTCAACGATTCATCATCGAGGCAACACACCACTACGTGAATACTGCACTACAAGGGCTATCTACTGCTTGCTCAACCGTCGGCCCCACACATAACTGTCTCATAATTCATTACCGACGTGAGGCTACCGACAATGACGTCACGACGCTACGTCGCCATCCCAATTCCCGTTCCACATGGTGAAGGTGCAGCTCAGGGTATTTTCGTCGGTTGTGTTCAGCCAGGACGCTCCAGTCATTCATCTAATACTTGCCATTAACCGTTGTTTGTGCGGGACTTCATGTTGTTAAACCATTCTACGACAGTCGAAGGACGAAATCACCATATCCTTGGATTTCTTTGGTGTCGGAGGACCAGGTTTTTTCCAGACTGAGATTGCCTGTTTGCTCTCGGGGTCGTAACGGAAGAGCCAGGTCTCATGACCTATAATGATGGAATTTAGGCATGCCTCGCCATGCTCCATTAACGGACGCTGAAGTTCCCGACACACGTCTACTCGCATCATCTTTTGTTTAGGCAATCTCGGAATTCATCGGTCACAGAGGCGTCTCATTGTAAGCGATCGTGCAGAATGATAAAACGCACTGCCATAGGAAATCTGCAACATGTCTGCCAGTCTATGCACTATTATTTATCGATCCTTCAGAACAATGATGATAACTGTGTTAATCATGGTCTTCGTTCACTGCAGTGGTTGAAGAACTTGGACCGCTCTGCTTTGTCGTTGAAACACGCCATCCTTAAACTGTTTGGACCCCAAAGTACAGTACAGTACTCACCATTTCTTTGCTGTAACATCTCGTAAGGATTTCTGCAGAAGCAAAATTTCAGAACAGAGTACTGCTCGTTACTAAAAGTGATTCCATTTACAACCGACTGGCAAACACTCGCTCTTTGCTGGCGTCCTATATAAGACGCATGCGCTTACGTGCCTCCAATTTTTTTTCATCAATAAGTGAGATCTGTTCTTCTAATGAAAATTTGTTTCACCACCATATCTCCACTGTGTAATGAGAAAAAAAAAGAACATTTCAGTCTTTATTGACTAGTCCTCGCATTACACAGCGTGTCTATAAAATAGATATTGTAATAATGAAAAACTATATAGGAAATGGATAAACCTTCAAAAAATTTCACGATGCTATGAAAAAATCAATACTGGTGTTTAAAAACCTTAATTTAGCTTGTTTTAATATATTTATTACAATAACCTTTTCTTCTGGCAGCTGAGCTGCAGTTGAACTGATTGGATCGAGCAGAACCCACTACCTTGTATTTAACGTTATTGAACTTTTATACGTATATTCTGGTCAGCATTACATTTTTATTTACAGATTTTTAAATAAATGTGTACTAACATAAGAAACATGTTCCCTTATTTGTAACCTAGTGAAAATATTTATTAATATAGGGAAATATGCTGAAATGAAGATATAACTAGAAGTTTCTTCCCGGCTTAGGAGCGAGCCGTGGTCTGTTGGAGCTAAGGAATCTAAAAGTTTCATCCCCACCTGCGGAGGACATCTTCAGTGGCGCGGTCTGAGTCTTCTGGACGAAGGTCCTGGCACGACTTTCCACATGACCTTCGCCCAGAAGACTCAGACCGCGCCACTGAAGATGTCCTCCGCAGGTGGGGATGAAACTTTTAGATTCCTTAGCTCCAACAGACCACGGCTCGCTCCTAAGCCCGGAAGAAACTTCTAGTTATAAGTCTGACTCCGGCCGTGAAAGCTTCCGGCTACTCATAACGAGGAATGTTACAGTTTACGAACTTCTTGTGTCTTCATCATGAGTTTTCGCAGACATAAGTCGTGAGCGGAAGGTCTGGGGTTCGAATCCCACCAGGACCGTCCTCCCTGACTAAGGTTTTTTCCAGGTTTTCTTACTACTCATAAGTGACAAATGCCGGGGAGGGGTGCCCTACACTTAGACCTGGAACGTTTCCTTCCTTAAAAAAATCCTTTCCCAATTTATCATTTCATCTCGTGTATCATCAGTGTTCACCGCGTATGGTGCCTCAGTAGTAAAAACAGACGGTAAACACTAGTAAAAAAAAGACATAAGTGAAAAGCTATTAAGCGCGACACGAAGGCTTCCATATTAAACTTTTTCATTATACTCGATTATGATGATCAGCAAAGGGACAACACTACAGACCTAAGGGTAATAAGCATAGCAAGTTTTTGACCACTTAATTTTGTTCAGTATAATATATAATAATCCTTATACGTGCTTTCTTTAATGCTTAGCTAAATTGTTTAGACTCTATGTGAAATAAATACATTTTATACCCATTTTTATTCCTATGGAATGATACCTTCTGGTTTTAAAATGATGTCCTATGGTTTACGCCGCATTCTTTAGCTGAATAGACTATAATTTCAGATTATCCTTTCATTTAAATTAAAATCTTTGTATACGTCAGTCATTTTTCTCCATAAATCAACAACAGCTGCCCTCTAAGCTTTAAAAACTTAATTTAGTACTAAATTTCGTCTCTATTTCTTTGAACAAGTGAAAGGAAACCAAGCTATTAGCTTAGAGGTAAGAATAATAAATGTAAATGAGACGGTTATATGATTTTTGACAACAATAGAAGGAAAATACACATAGGATGTAGTAGTAGTAGCAGTAGTAGAAGTAGTAGTAGTAGTAGTAGTAGAAATAGAAGCAGTAGTAGTAGTAGCATAGCAGCAGTAGAAATAGTAGTAGTAGTAGTAGTAGTAGTAGTAGTAGTAGTAGAAATAGAAGCAGTAGTAGTAGTAGCAGCATAGCAGCAATAGAAATAGTAGTAATAGTAATAGTAGTAGTAGTAATAGTAGTAATAGTAATAGTAGTAGTAGTAGTAATAGTAGTAATAATAATAGTAGTAGTAATAGTAATAATAATAGTAGTAGTAATAGTAGTAGTAATAGTAGTAGTAGTAATAGTAATAATAGTAGTAGTAATAGTAATAGTAATAGTAGTAGTAGTAATAATAATAGTAGTAGTAATAGTAGTAGTAGTACTAGCAGTAGCAGTAGTAGTAGTAGTAGCAGTAGTAGTAATAGTAGCAGTAGTAGTAATAGTAGTAGTAGTAGTAGTAATAGTAGTAGTAGTAGTAATAGTAGTTGTAATAGTAGTAGTAATAGTAATAGTAGTAGTAGTAATAGTAATAGTAGTAGTAATAATAGTAGTAGTAGTAGTAGTAGTAGTAATAGTAGAAGTAGCAGTAGTAGTAATAGTAGCAGTAGTAATAGCAGTAGTAGTAGTTGTAGTAGTAGTAGTAATAGTAGTAGTAATAATAGTAGTAATAGTAATAGTAGTAGTAGTAATAGTAGTAGTAATAGTAATAGTAGTAGCAGTAGCAGTAGTAGTAGCAGTAATAGTAGTTGTAGCAGTAATAGTAGTTGTAGAAGTAATAGTAGTTGTAGTAGTAATAGTAGTTGTAGTAGTAGTAGTAATAGTAGTTGTAGTAGTAATACTAGTAATAGTAGTAGTAATAGTAGTAGTAATAGTAGTAATAGTAGTAGTAATAGTAGTAATGGTAGTAGTAGTAATGGTAGTAGTAGTAATGGTAGTGGTAGTAATAGTAGTAGTAATAGTAGTAGTAATAGTAGTAGTAATAGTAGTAGTAGTAGTAATAGTAGTAGTAGTAGTAATAGTAGTAATAGTAGTAGTAATAGTAGTAATAGTAGTAGTAATAATAGTAGTAGTAGTAATAGTAGAAATAGTAGTAGTAGTAATAGTAGTAATAGTAGTAATAGTAGTAATAGTAGAAATAGTAGAAGTAATAGTAGTAGTAATAGTAGTAATAGTAATAATAGTAGTAGTAATAGTAGTAATAGTAGTAGTAATAGTAGTAATAGTAGAAATAGTAGTAGTAATAGTAGAAATAGTAGTAATAATAGTAGTAGTAATAGTAATAGTAGTAGTAATAGTAGTAATAGTAGTAGTAATAGTAGTAGTAATAGTAGTAGTAATAGTAGTAGCAATAGTAGTAGTAATAGTAGTAGTAGTAGTAATAGTAGTAGTAGTAGTAGTATTAGTAATGGTAGTAATAGTAGTAATAGTAGTAGTAATAGTAGTAGTAATAGTAATAGTAGTTGTAGTAGTAGTAGTAATAGTAGTAGTAGTAGTAATAGTAATAGTAATAGTAGTTGTAGTAGTAGTAGTAATAGTAGTTGTAGTAGTAGTAGTAGTAGCAGTAGTAATAGTAGCAATAGTAGTAGTAATAGTAGTAATAATAGTAGTTGTAGTAGTAGTAGCCGTAGTAGTAGTAGTAGTAGTAGTAGTAGTAGTAGTAGTATTAGTAGTAGTAGTAATAGTAGTAGTAGTAATAGTAGCAATAGTAGTAGTAGTAGTAATAGTAGTTGTGGTAGTAGTAGTAGTAGTAGCAGTAGTAATAGTAGCAATAGTAATAGAAGTAGAAGCAGTGGCGTCGAATGGGAGAGAAATTTGGAAAACTCCCGCACTTCAACCATATCTTTTTGTGTCATCCCCAAATCCCTTATAGTGTTCCATATTCTGTGTTCTTGATGAGGTCCAGAACCTTACTTCCTGTTAGGGGATCATCCACTTGGGATATGGTTGTGGACCGAAGAGTTGATATCTTCTTCTCTCCAGGACTTCACATTCAAACAGTAAGTGCTACGCAATGTCGTGAGATTGTCTACATATGGGTTCTCCCTGTAAGAGTTCCATTTTCTGGAGATGTTTCCTAAATTGAGTATACCCAGTAATTAATTCCACTACTCTCCTTAACTTTTTCCTTCCCAACATCAGGAGCGTTCTGGTGAGTGTGGGATTAGGCCCACTGACAAGGCTCTTACCAAGGGCTTTGTCCTGGGTAATTGGACCATCGTATTTTATGTTTCTCTCTGGGCCATAATTTAATTGTTGTTCTTACTGTGGACTTACTAACTCCACAGGCTGAATGCTCCTTTCTTGGCCAGTTTATCCGCTGCTTCATACCCTGTCACTCCTCTGTGACCTGGCACCCACCTAAATTCAACAGAGTTGTTGTTCGAAAGGACTATCAGTTTTGTAGGCAATTACATACCAACTTGGAATTGAATCAGTGAGAATACACATAGGATAAATGACGATATAAAAATGTTGGAAAAAGAAATTTTGATAGATTTAAAATAAGATGATCCGGTCAATTTCCATTAAGTCAAAACGAATTTACGATACATAAACTTGATATATGATTTTCGTCATACAGTTAAAGGAAATAGAATTGATAGTGCCAAGAAAAATATGGAAATGAACGTATATTTCGTCCAGTTGTAAGTTAACAATAATATATAAATTTGTATTTAGAAACAAAAATATTAACAAAATGAGTGTGGTGCATTAAAGAAATTTCTGTTTCAAGCATACTGTATTAGTAGTGTACATAGAATGTTTCTTCTTATCAGATGATGATTATTTGCGAGATATTCCGTCTCAACTTCTTTGACAATGGCATAGCATATGAACTTGCGTTAATTAAACCAAGCGAGCTCCAGAAAACGGCGCCTTTCATCAACTACATCACAAGCATTCTATGAGTGGTTAAGGACAAGTGGATGGGTGCGCTCACAACACCACTCTAGCTGATTTAGATTCAGAACGCCATTTCATCCTCCTTCTGATTCTGTTATATTACGCTTAAACTAAATTGTTCATTCGGGGATGAATTTCAGTACAAACGTCGTGTATTTCATTGCTCAAAGCCTTTATTAACACGACATACGAAGGTAGGCCCATAAGTTTCCGGCATACCCATTTTCTACGTATGATAAAGACAAAAACTATATTTCCCTTTTCAATATAGTCACCCTTTATTGCAATACACTTCTCACATCTTTGAATTAACACTTCAATACCCCCCTCCACCAAAGTCTTGTCCGCAAAATGGGCATAAACAGCATCCATCACTTGTTTGTCACACTTAAATTTCCTTCCTCGAAGGTCCTTCTTTAGTTTTGAAAAGAAAATAGTTCCAGGGAGCTAAATCTGGGCTGTAGGGTCTATAGTCGATCTCCTTGAAGACACATTTCTTCACAGTTTCCTTTGCAACAAGAGCTGTGTGCATAGGCGCGTTGTCGTGAAGAAGGCGCACACCACCACTCAGATTTCCTCGCCTTTTCTCTTTGATTGAAGCACGTAATCTGTGCAGTAGACCAGCATAGTACTCCCCATTTACTGTGGCATTCCTCTTCTTGAAGTCAATGAAGAATATTTCTTCACAGTTCCAAAAGATTTGGCC
The DNA here is from genome assembly GCA_030762175.1 of Metallyticus violacea. Classification (NCBI taxonomy): domain Eukaryota; kingdom Metazoa; phylum Arthropoda; class Insecta; order Mantodea; family Metallyticidae; genus Metallyticus; species Metallyticus violacea. The sequence continues at coordinate 120,040,331 of CM060831.1, forward strand.
ATGACCTTCTTGGTTCACTGAGTGGCCTTGGCCTTTAGAGGCAGTGCTCTCTTTTGGACAAGGGATCATAGTAGAGGACCATAGTTTCATCTCCTGTAACAATGGTTTGTACAGCTTCTCTCTCGTTGCCACGGCAGAGCTCCAAAACTCCTGACAACAGATGACTCGCTGCTTTTGGACTGAGAAAGAAAGTCTAGGCACCCATCTTGCACTAACCTTATTCACGTTTAAATGTTCATGAATAATTCGTAGGACTGTTGTTTTAGAAAGGCCCAACTTTGCTGGTATTTCTGTAAATTTGAGCAGCCGGTCTTCCATTATTTCTCCTTGCACAAGAGCGATGTTTTCAGGAGTGAGCACTTCCAAGGGCCGAGCTGCACGCTTCAATGCTTTCTCGACCCATTCGAAAAAGTTTGCCTATTCTTTTATGATAGAATATGAGGGGGATGCAACCCGTATACACCGTCCAATCCATTTGGAGTAAATCCGTCTTTTGTGAAAAACTTAACAGCTCGATACTCTATGTTGAACGTGTTACAATCTTCTACACATTGCCTTCTTTATGCAACGGAAGTTACAGCTGCAATTACTTACTTAGCATATAAGACTTGTGAAGTCAATAACTCTTATCGGCGAGGTTGGAAACTTATATACTTACCCTTGTAAACGCTGTTGATTTTAAATCTTAGGTAGCTTAATTCATTTCATGTTAAAGCTCAGGAATTTCTCTAGACAGGCATTCCGTAGTGTATAGTCACTTTTAAATAAACAATTGCACTTGAGATTGTGTTCTTATCCTTTTAAACACGAATTTCAGTGTTTGTATAATTTATCAATTCATTTAATTCAAATATTGTGTACATTAAAGGTTTCACCCACTCCTTCATTTCCATTTGCATGTTTTTTTGTTCTTTATTTACTACTACACAAGTGTCCAGTAGAATGTGGTAAAATATCTTCCCTGTTGCCCCGGGTAGACCGTATCCTCTTTCTGAGGTTGGGAAGTCTGAGATCGACGCGATGATGGAGGGAATGTTAATGGTTTTGTCTGCTGGAGAAGTCAGTAATCTACCCCGACCAAATTGCACCGGGATACATATTCTTGAAAAGCCCGGGAATGGAACTCGGAACCCCAAGAAGTCCGACCGCTAACAATCACAGTTTGTTGATAATGCGTAAACATAATATTATTCTCATTAATTTCCTCTTCATAACCTGGGCAGTTTAGTGTAGTGTTCTTTATGTTAATCTAACAAAAATGTCGTCCCACTCTTGCTTATTTCTTGTCCAAATGACGCTTAAATCTTAAAGTAAGATTGTGCTCAAATATAATCAAAAAAGTATAATTATATTATTTTATGCAGTTTGTTTACATTAACATATATTATCAACAGCAAACGTTGTTAATTTAACTACCTCAGGCAGCAGCGTGGGAATTTGTGCAGGTGGTCATAGCTTCAGGCTTAATCTTTTTTTTTTTACAAAATTTTTATTTTTCTTTATACTTTTTCGCATACAAAGAGATCGACAGTTTATCTTTTTATTAAGTAAAACACTCGACTTTTCACTAAATATGTTAAAAGTATTAAGTAAGCTATACAGATGATATTTAAAGAAAAGTTATTGTTGCATCACTGTTAAATGTTAAAATAAAACTACAACGTTTAAATGAATTCCATTTTGAAAATCATTTTAAAGCTAATGAAAATGGCTAATATTGGAATTTATGTTAAAACAAATTGAGTGTAAATTTTTTATTACAAAATTAATAATATTTAACCATACAAATAGTCGCATTTCTAAAGAGTCTTTTTGCTCTAGAAGTGAAAGTGGATAAATGAATGGAGTGTATTTATTCAAATTAACATATTTGATTTTAACTTTGCAACGAGTCCATATGCCTTTCATAATATACAAAAAGTACATTACTTTAATAATAAATATACCTCCATTGATTAACGTAGTTAAATAATATTAATAACAACAATAATAATAATTACAATATTAGCTTAACATAAAGATGCAGTGTATAGAATCCCTTTCTCCTTGTCAGAAGAAAAGCGGATACAATCATCTATACACACATTTTTTTTTTAATTCAGTTTAGTTACCCCCGCCTCTCCCCCCAGTTTTCAGCCTTTTCACTGTCTCGCCTTCGACATGAACTTGCCTACCTGCTCCTCATCCTTGCCTAGCAGCACAGCCCAGCATGCCCCTTGACCTCTGACAGAGTCAGTAAAGGAAGGCGGCAGAAACTTTTTTCTCAACACCTCAGTGCTGCTACAGTTCGCTAAGATGTGCGACCTGATTCTTCCTCTACATATAAAGGGCAAAATTCTTAGTTCATTTTTACCTGAGATTCTGATCTGCCACCATGCTGCAAGTCAAAACTATGTTTAATGGTTTCTGTTTAATGAGTCTGGCCCCTGCTCTGATGTACTGCCCCATCCCCCACACAGATTTCAACACCGTTTGCACTTCAAACGAGATTTTCTTCCCACATTACGCGATTGTAAGCTTCCTGTTTATATCCTTCAGGCTGTTCCTGACCTTCCTCCATACAGTTCTCCTGTTACCTTGGCCTGCTGTCCAACCCGCTGGTTTCTATTCCTTTTCTCACTTTGAACACCCATGTCTTACTCCCAATCTGAGCTGCTCCTTGAACAAGATTGCACTAATGAAAGATTGATCTCCCAGAATAGTCCTAAAAAGAAAGTGGTATGCACAGAGAATTGAACTAGAGACTGTCACAGCGGACGTGAAACTTGCTTTGAACATCGGATAAAGTGTTAACGGGTTCTTATCTCTTTGTAAGTGCAGTGGAATATTATGTGATCAAAGGAGCGTGTTCAAATGATAGGAGGAATGAAGTATATTGGGACAGGGCATTCTGATCACTTGCTTCGTGCCAACAAAAATGATGTTTTGCAAAGAGAGAAAAGTGACGAGAAATTTGCCACACAGTTCCTCCAACATCAACACATGTTCATAGTAGATGAACTGTGAACGCCTTCAGAGATATTCCTGAGTAGACATGGAATAATGTTTTCATGACCTTGCAACACGTCATGATTGAATGTATGAATGTTAATAGGAAGAGTTACTACAAACTACCTCACATGGGGAGGATAAATTTACAACGAAAAGGATGTTTCCATTCTAACCCTGACATTATCATCATCGCCCGTGCTGTTGTACGCAATGTTGAGCAACTGGTCTTCTGGAAAAACTGCTAATACAATACAATTTACTCATTCCTGTTTATTAATACTCTCTTTAATATTCATTCACTGTCAACAAGTTGATCCTGGTGGTGTAGTGGTAACCATATTTGCCTGCTAAACTCAAGATCGCGGGTTCGATCCCGGCCAGGACCGGGCGTAAAATCCTAAGTATAGTTTCCTTCAGAAAGGAAGTAAAGCCGTGGGTCCCGTGTCGTACATTTACGGCACGGAAAAGAACCTCAAGCCTGAAAAAAGAGGCCTCTGAGCAAAATTTGTCGGCCGTTTCACGCCGTGATTTGAATGGGACGCTGATGACCTAAGATGTTAAATAGCGTCCTTAAATAAACCAAATCAAAAAAAAAAAAGTCAATAAATGCCTCTCGGAGAAAATGCCACTATTATTTTGAGACAGAGGTAGTACACATTATATACAATTTAAATTTTAAAATATTTAACATAATTTGTAACACTATACCTATCGTTATGATGCAAAATTTAAAGTGTTCAATTCAATAATCAGAACGGAATAACTTTGAAATAATTTTGCCTTGATGTTGCCAGTTATTTCAAACAACGTATGAAATTTAACAAAATAATATGTACTTGTGCATACTTTTGATTTATTTCCCATTTAATTAAGTTTATCTTATTTTGACATTTTTTTATGGGCGAAACATGAAGTAGAAATATTCGGTTCGCTTTCTGTTGGACAGATGGTCTTAGTCACTTTCTGTACTGTCTGCTGTCCTAATTTGAACATAAGTTGCTTACTCACCTTCCTATTGCGTCTGTTTTGTTACTATTGCTGCTTAACAACAAAGAGGTATTTGGGGATTCGTGGAAAGCAGAAAGCCAACCCCACATTAGCCTTTACATTAGAGTTTCAAATGTCACCCCAGAGCCCACTACTTTGATTCGTTCATACATTTAAAAGCGAAACTTTTGCTTAGTACATTTCACGTTTTAGTGGTGTTTTAACATCCATTTTCACTACTGCGTGAGGCATCACAGACGGTGGACACTGATGATGCATTAGATGAAATGATAATTTAAAAATGGAAGGGAAGAAAGTGTTCGGATCATAACCTGCAAAAAACCTCAGTCAGACACCTATAATGGGTTCTATAATTGATGGAATCAACATCAGATCTCCCGGTCACGATTCCGTGCCTTAACGATTTCGTTCAACTATTTTGATCACGTATATTGATGACATATAGAACGTAGGTATATATTTTGTGCCAATGTTTTATACTTAATGCAAAACACTTTCCAAATTTTATTGTATTTAATAGAAAACAAAAAGAGGAAAACATTTTACATACCTTTAACCTAAATTTAACAAGACTTTGCTATTTTAACCTACGTTTTGTTGGACTTTTATAATACGTTCTCATTTCTGAAAACAGTCATTAAAATGTAGAGGTCTCAACAATTTGGGAACCAATGATACCATTACTATTAGCCATATAGATTAACGTTGTTTCTGAATATTTATCTTATGGGATAATACACTGAATAAAGCATTACTGTTAGAAGAACAAAGTAGTTTTCGTAAAAGTGCTAGTGTTAAGATTGAATAATTGCAGTAGAACAATAGTCAAAAGAAACGGTAGTTCAATTTACGACGTTTATACTTTTTATAGACTATGCGAAAAGACATTTGCTAAGTTATTAAGGTATAAAAATTGGAAAATGATATATAAGAAAGAATATCCAAAATATTTAATACAAGTAGTTCAAAATCTGCATTTTGAAACTCGATAAAGCAGACAAAATTAGTAATAAATTTGTAATGATAAATAATTTATGAACGAAGTTGTTAAGTCGGATAATCAATTAATTAACACTATTAAAATATAAAGACAGCTATACGCATATAACAAAATAATACTAAGGGATGTCGAAGATGATTTGCACTTGATAGTATAAAAATTAAATGAGTTGCAAATAACTATAACGTGAAGATATCTGAGACCAAAACAGAAGTAAAAGTAATAACGTTTAAGAGCAATAACTACATAAACAGGTAGTTGGTCCTAGTGGTGTAGTGTTAACCATACTTGTCTTCTACACCCAAGATCGCGGGTTCGAACCCGGCCAGGATCGATGGATTTTTTTCGGGCGTAAAAATCCTAAGTATGGCTTCCTTCGGAAGGGGAGTAAAGTCGTGGGTCCCATGTCGTACATTTACGGCACGAAAAAGAACCTCAAGCCTGAAAGAAGAGGTCTCTGAGCAAAATTAATCGCCCTGAATTGAATGGGACGTTGATGATCTTAGATGTTAAAGAGCGTTCGTAAATAAACCAAATCAAACACATAAGCAGTAAAATTATAATTAATATAGAACAGTAGAATACGCAAATAGTTTTAAATATATGTTGTTCAATGTGTCTTGTCAAAAGATATAGCTGAAAATTGAGTACATTTTATAGCATAAATAATACAAAAAGAAAAACATTGAAAAACAAAATGTTGAAAACTACAAAGTAATTCCTTGTCTGTGTTGCTTTAAACTGTGAGAACTGCCATAAACAGATCAGATAGGATCTGTCGGAATAAAATGCTTCCATTCCTAGCATTGATTAGTCAAAAACACAATGAATACATAAGAATGAACCAAATGCATTTAATCTATTAGAAAAAATACAGCAATTAAGTATAGTCATATACGAGGATGTAATAGGCAGCTGATATTGCTGCCTACCAATAATAGGTGGGTCGCCCAATAAACAGATGGATAAACTCATTCTCCTAATTGGAAATACCGCTACGGGTAGCCGAGGTCGTTAAGGCACGAGCTCGTGAGCGAGGTCTGGAGTTCGAATCCCGCCAGGACCGTCCTCCCTGACTGAGGTTTTTTCCATGTTTTCCTTAGTCCTCATAAATGGCAAATGCACTATTACACTATTCAAAAAAACTGAAAATAAGCCTATAGTCTGATTTCATGAAGAAGACGAAGAAGAGAAGTAGACTAAATAAGTAATAACCTTTGAAGTTCCAGGCAGGTGCTTGTATTCCAGAAGGTAATACGGAAAACTTCGCAACACCTTCTGGATTAATTATTTATATCACGTTTACTTTTTGTTCTCTGTAAGCTTTCTGCAATTATCGATCAATTAATGCGTTTTAGAATGAAATTCCGAATTCTAGTCAAAAAGGACTGAGGTTTTTTTAATCACGCAACAACAAAGAAACATTGTTGAAACAATGTGTATGATGAAAACGGATCAGTCCTGATTGGTGGACAAAAAACAGAAGTTCACTCTCGCATGCGTCTGTACAAAGAGGACGACCAAATCTTGTCCTTCTCCAATCGCCTCCATACAAAATGGGGTTGATTCGTGAATAGCAATATTCTGCGTTGAAGTTTTGTTGTTTGCAGAAATGCGGCATGAAAGCTTGCAGATTGTAGCAGCAGGCATATGGTGATGATGTTCTGCCTCAATCCACAGCACTTCGATAGTTCAAGGAATTTATGGAGAGCCGTGTTTCAACAACAAAACAAGGCGGTCCAGGTGCTCCAGTAACAACAGTAAACGAAACCGTGATTAACACAACTGGCGTCATTGTTCGTGAAGACCACGAATAACAATTGACAGACTTGCAGACGCGTCACACGTTTCCCATGGCAGTACATTTAACTACTCTACATGATCACTTGAACATCAGACGCGTTTGTCTCAAGATGAGTGACTTCTGAACAGAAGATGATGCGAATAAAAGTGTGTAGGGAACTTCGAATGTGTCTCCCATCCTCCATACTCGCTAGACTTAGCCCCCTTTAAAGTTTATCTCTATCTCCATCTGAAAAAGAAACTAAGGGGAACATTTTGGTACTTCCGAGGCCGGCGAGGAGGATTTGAAGAAGATGTCAAAAGATGACTTCCAGAATGTGTTCCAGGACTGACAAATGCGTTGGGCAAAGTGCATTCAACTCAACGGAGAACACTTTGCAAAAGGCCACACCAATCTGGACTGAGTCTATTGCATTCCCTGAGTTAAAAAAGTTCAATCTTTTTTGACTAGCGCTAGTAAATTCCTTTTTCTTTGAATTGGAATTTTAAGGGAGATTATTAAAGATCTTCAAAATATTGAAGATATTCACTCCATAAACTGATAAGGGTTTCTCTGCAGACACTCTGAACCATGAAAATGTTTTGTTTTACTCATGCTGTATGCTTGCTAGGATTCCGTAAGATCTTGGTTAGTTACTTAGGAATTCGATAAAAATTTTAAATGTATTGCCTGAACCTGCCGTGAGTCTTTGTCGAGCCTGGGAAGGACGTCCAAAGAGTAAACGGCGCATTGTGTTGTTGCTGGTCCTATATACAAGAGACGTTAACAATTTAAGCTTCAGTAATTGCCTGAAAAATGTTACTCTGCTAATGGAAAACTCAAAGGACCAAGGGATGCTTGTATACTAGGCATGTGCTGATATTTCCTGAGAAATTCATGTACATAATTAGTCCTCGCTTGGAAGGACCAGGGAAGCATTTACTGTTTGTCAATGCCGCTTCTGGTTCCGCCCACCGATAACTCAATTTGGCTAAAAACGTGACTTGGTCGTTGTGATCAATTAAGCTTGCTTTTACTGCGGCAGTCGCTAAGTAACGTTGCTGGGCTTTAAAATTCCACTCTGATATAAGCAGAGAGAGGGACCATGAAAGAAGCCACCAATCTCCACGGTAGTTCGACGCCCCTGCCACTTCGGCAAAAACGGCTTAATGAACAGGCGCGCTGGAAAGCAAATCAAATTTACTTGAAGTCTTTTTCTCATGGCGAGTTCATTTCTTGCTCTATATTTTCCGCAGTTACAGAAGTTTTCCTGCTATTTGAGATCGTCCCCCTTGCTGCAGTAAATTATACATAATCCCTTCTCTCTTACGCCCCGCATCTTTCTTATTAGTGACAGAGTTTTCATCCGTGGTTGAGAGCAGCATTCAAAACGAGGTCCAGGCAATAAGAGATATGGACTCTTGAGTTTGATTTATCAACTGGGAGTGCGGCATAAAACGAATCAAATAACGTTCATGAATTTGTAGCCATAGAAACTTCATCGTGTGCGTTAATATTTATGGCACATGTTTGATTTATGTGGAACAAGGCAGCGCTTGCCGGACACGGCTCTTAAGGGGCACTCGTGCTATTTACAGAGACGTGAATTGAAACTGAATGAAAAGGCCACTTCTAACTCGAGAGTAATATCACTGGCTCTGAACCACGAGGTCGCAGCTCGATTCCCCTTGAGTGCCTTGCTAGACGAGGAACGCATTTAAAATAGTTTGTACTTTAAAAGAATTGACTTTATGTATCCATACAAATTCTAACTGTAAACATTATAAATACCTAAATCATGCTCATTAATTTGGCATAATGAATAACATTTTACGTCCTGTGTTATTTGCCACTGACTGAAGAAAGGATATGCTTTACTTATCTATACGAGCCGTGGAATTACAAGCATTTCTCTTGTGGCCAATCAGATTGAAATCCCCTAAGATTTAACTCAAGTTTAAATTTTCGTGCTATATATATATATATATATATATATATATATATATATATATGTCGTTTTAAAGTGATTTACGTCGGTCATGGTGGTGTAGTGGTTACCATACTTGCCTCCTAAACTCAAGATCGCGGGTTCGAACCCGGCCAGGACCGATGGATTCGGGGCATAAAAATCCTAAGTATGGCTTCCTTCGGAAGGGAAGTAAAGCCGTGGGTCCCGTGTCGTACATTTACGGCACGATAAAGAACCTCAAGCCTGAAAGAGAGGCCTCTGAGCAAAATTTGTCGGCCGTTTCACACCCTGAGTTGAATGGGACGCTGATGACCTGAGCTGTTAAAGAGCGTCCATAAATAAATCAATAAAAAAAAAAAAAGTGATTTACAAAATATAACGATATAATAAAAAATAAATGCTATTATTTTCAATATTTCATTTTTATTGTAATATTTAAACAATAGTAATAATTGTAACAATAATATATTAAAAGTTATCTAAAACATATTAATAACTATAAATGTATGATTAATCGTAAAATTTAATTTCCATTTGAGAGGAGGGGTTCTCCATTTCTCTTAAAAGGCGTGATAGATGGATTTAATAGAAAAAAAAAACTATTATTGTGAGCTCTGACTCCAAGTTTTCCAAACTGTTTCTAAATTTATTTTATTTTATTAAATTTGCGGAGATAATGGGTTTCACACAAGTGAGCTGTTGCAAAAGCCATACATTGCTTTCTAGAACAGTTTGATAAACTGAGACTGGCGAGCCCCAGCCTACGCATTTTGCGATACATGCTGTTTTCAGAGAAACTATGACGGTACATATGAATGTTCTGTCTAGTCCACGTTTTCGGCTAATCTATCTTCAGAACAAACAGGCTTTTTACCTCAATAAATGTACATTGTAAATATGTACCTTATTTCGTTTTCTCGTTGTTTGTACCTGTACATTTATGTTAGCAGTGTTCTAAATGTTTCGTGAAATCCCCTGTAAGTGCCTAACAAACTTCCGGATCCGCGAATTAAGGTTTGAGAACCGTTGCTCTAGATATTTCCAGATTATAGGCTTTTCCTAGGAATTTTAATTGGGCTTCAGCAACGCGTATAGCTGTAAATAGCGTAAGATGTGGAAAATGTTTTTTTTTTTTTTCCCTCGGACCACACTTCAGCCCAATACTTACACCTAAATTACCCTTAGCATATTCTTCTAAATTTTCTAGGCTGGTACCAATGGATTAAAGAATTGATACTCGGTTTATGATCTAGTGAAATAAATTATAATTAAATATTACCTTTTCCTTATAAAACAGCACTTAAAAACAAAGAATAATATTACTTCAAAATCACTGTTTTGACAGATACTACTTCAAATAGAGTTTAACACGGTTATTAAAAGTAACAATATTGCTAAGTGCAATAAGTATATTAAATGACATACTTCAAATTACAAAAATAGTACAAACTGCGTGATTGTTGTTTTAAAACTTGTATAACCTTCTCCTCCCCCATTGTTACCACATAACTTCACGTTCCAATAATGGTTAGCATGTATAGATGCGTTCCACTTTCCCTAATACCTACATTCCATTCCTGAAATATCTTGACGGAAATACTCCGCAATTTGGGGAGGGGGAATCAAAGAAAGTGATTCTTGTATGACATACTACGACCTAACTCAATAAGTTGTCAGAAGCTCGTTAATATCAATTCATCGATTGTTCAAAAAGTTTCAAACAGGCTTTAAAATTTCTCAAGCAGTGTATAATTCCCTTAACTGATTCAGCTAGTACTTCTACTGGATTTAAAAAAGTGTGATAATAAAATTAATGAAAGAAGTCGGGGATGCTATCAAAATCAACGGACGCTTAGATTTTTCTACTCAACAGAAAATCAAGCGAAAGAAAGAAAAGAACAGAGAGGTATTTGAAGTTAAGAGAGTCAAATAAGGCGGTAATTTTAATTAATTTTATGTCAATATAAAACGAAAAACTAGAGTTTAACCTCAAAATTCACATAATAAAAGTATAATTCAAATGAAAGAAGTGTTACTCAAGTGATTTGCTACTCAAATCCTCCCTAACCTTCACCAGCTTTATTACTACTTATGGATAAGGTTAGTTATCACAGTGTGCAGCCGCCAGTCTCTCACTGAATCATAGCCCGCCAAGTACAGCCAGCCTATTTCCAACTATCTGATAACTCTATAATCTAATTCAGCTGTAAATCCTTTAAATTAGTGTATGATAGTATTAATTATATAAAAGAAGAGTAGAAAACTAAACAAACTTGCTATAATACTGACCTCTAGTATTTTATTTATTTTTTGTAAAAGGCGCACTTCAATTTCAATGTAATTAGTCTATCGCATGACAGTATATCAAGAAGTACGTTGTTGTGTGCTTCGCCAGGTTAGTTAGCATCACATATGAGTACTATTTTAAATTCTCTTTATGGAGCAGAGAACTGAACATTAACCACACGAGATCTTTGTGCATTTATTTGTCAACGAATGGGTTCGATTACCCGATCTAAACATTGGTTTTTTTGTGGAGTTTTCCCTTATCCTGAAAAAGTGCGTACCAGATAACTTTAGACACTGACTCCGGATTCATTTGTGTCATCATTCTATCCATTCCCGTTCCATTTATTGTCTTGAAAAACCTTGGCAGTTAGCGACATGTTAAATGCGTTCAACTACTTGAAAGTGAATGAATCCAGAATAGGAGAGTGATGAAGGAACTAAACATCCGAAACTGTCAGGTCAAGCATTCGCCAAACGCGTGATTACATACTTCCCTTAACTTTCGAGTGTGTAGAACTTCATTATCTTCCCTATCTATTATGCACTGAACTTTTTTCTGTGACGATGTTTCATATCTGAACTTAGACGCTTCTCTGGTTCAAAATGACGAATCTGTGTCTTTTCAACAATTTATTATTCGCGTTATAAGTTGCCTTCAACCTATAATGTTTCAACAAATACAGAGGGTGCCAAAATGATTGCATACTTCAAGTAAGGGAAAAACTCTGTTAACATAACAAAACTGGAATCACACAAACAGAAAATGACGAGCACTAATCATCTTAGACTTTTACAGTCCCAACAGTTGCTCAAAATGCCCACCTTCGGTGTCGACACTTCTGAGTACATTGAACTATTGATTGAGCAACGTTTGCAAAAGTGTCCTCAGCGATTGTAGCACAGGCCGTTTCAATTTCTTCCCGAAATGCTGCCTATGTAGCTGGTTTTCTACGGTATACAACATCCTTATGAGTTCCTCATAGGTAGAAGTCCAACGGAGTTAAATCCGGAGAACGCGCTGGAAACTCAATCGGACCTCTTCGTCCTATCCAGCACCTTGGGTATTTCAAAATTGCTGTCTGCTGTTCAAACGATAATCTGGGCTCAATTTTGTTGTAGCAACGCAAGCATAACGCAATGTGAGTCACATCTGTTTACAGAACATCATACGATAATCTAAGCTTCATTTGTTCATTGTTGATTTACCTGTCACGTAGCAATGCTATTATAATGTATGTGAGTCACACCTGTATACAGAACACCATTCTACACATTACTGTTGTTTTTCGGTCCAACTTTGAAATATATTAAATAGATATCTACTGTGAAAGTGTGCATACATTGTTTGGCACCCTCGGTATTTAGATGCTTTATTTCTTCTTGTCTATTAATTTTCTGGCGCTCATGTAAACAATATTTTCAGAAATGTAAATTCGTGATTCATCGACAACACTCGATATGCTATTCTGGATAATTTTTATTCCCTTCCCTCGAATCGGGCTTTTAATGGTTTCGTTTGTATCGATCTTCCAACTTGAATAGATTTTCTGGATAGTAAGACGCACTGCTTTTAAAATACTGGAAAATTCAAATAAAGGAGGCTAAATCATCAATGATGTCAACCAAGCAATAATTTGCACATAGCTCCCTTATTCAACAAGTAAATAAAAATTCATTATTGAGTTGCACCCGTAAATTAGAAGGAGATGTGATTCCTGCCTTCACTTGTTTCACCAGCATTAATTATGTCATTGAATCCACTGCCGTGTACGTCTTCTCTAATGCAGAGGAACATCCAAAGGTTATTCCCACAGCTCCGGTACACGTCCTTCGCGATATAAAAGCTTTTCTCCTCCGCAATGAGAGAGAGAAAGAAAGCTGCATTCCCTTTGTCAGTTCTTTTAACCTATTTCTAAAGAAGAAAATTAGAGATGACTGACAAACCAAACCACGTCTTTCTGGATAACGCAAAATCTACGAGCTTACAGCGGGAACGAGACATTACAACTGCAGAGAGTTGGTGAATCGTCCTCTAGAGATATACATTCAATTGGAAAACGTCTGATTTTATATTTTGTCTTTTATTAACAAAGAATATGCTCTATTATAAAGTAACATTACATGGTATAAATTCTAGTTTAATAATGAGTAATCTTATAATGTTCTAAAGTAAATCTTCTGTAGATTTACATAACTGTGAATACTTAGTCATGAAATTTGACATTTCCCAAATTTTAAAATATATAACCAGTATTAAATTCAATATATTTTTAAAACCTAGAAAATGAAATACGTAACCATTTTAATATATAAATAAAACATTAAATTCAAGCCATTTTTCAATCCAAAATATTCAAATTATCAAGTATTCTAATTAGTGTAACAAATTAATACATTACTAACATTTGTAGAAAAGTATTCCATTAGTTATCTACGTTTACCTATATTGTGTACATGCAAATAAGTAAAGATGTCTATAGAAACTGGTAGTAATGGACGTTTTATTGTACCAGTTTTAGAATACATTGAAATAAATACAACAGCCGCATAGGCCTTACGGCCGTACATGCTAATATCATTCTTATAATAATCAGAATGTCCATACACATATATACATATATCCGGACATACGTACATACATACACACATATACGTACATACATACAAAAATACATACATAAAATATAGAAACACATCGATATATTTAAGTTTTATATTAATAATTTTATATACAAATACATAAATATGAATGGAAGCCTTACTCTTGAGCCCCCCTTCCATTTACTCACAACCCCTCTTCATTATAACCATTGACCGTCTTTGTCGGGTATTCTCTAGAAATATTCCCAAACTGTGTATCTCGCATGTACCAAAATCTCCCGGCACACACACACACACACACACACACACACACACACACATATATAAACCTTCATACACATAAAACTTATATTTTATGTAATCTAATTTGTACCATTATAATAATGAAAAGTAAATCCATCTTGTGAATTTGGTGAAACTCTCGGTGTTTATGCAATTTATAACATTCATAACAATAAAATATTGTTGTTATTAACTTTTTAATAGTGTTTAACGCCCGTTTTACTGAGGCATTACAGGCGGTGGACACTGATGATACATGAAATGAAATGGTAAATTGGAAAAGGATTTTTTTAAAGGAAGGAAGCGCTCTAGGCGTAAGTTTAGGGTACCTCCCCGACTTTTGCCATTTATGAGGATTGAGGAAAACCTGGAAAGAACCCCAATCAGGGAGGACGGTCCTGGTGGAATTCGAAAGAATTACTTAACGCCTTCATAGTGATAGCAATAAACTGAATGTTAAAGCCCATCAACAGTGTTACAGCTTTTATCACTAACTGGTAAAATTTAGATACTAATCACACGATGTCCATTGTTAACAACGAAGTTGCAATTATAATTTTTAAGTGAAAGCTCTCTCCAACAATTTTATACTTTATATACAAGTTAATTGTTTCTAAATCATTGAATATATCATTTCAAATGAATCATCCCTTTAGAGATTTTATATTCTAATATGGACTTTGAAACCATGGGTCGTCTATTTCAAGTTTATTGCCTAAGATTTCTCTATACAGAGTGATCATTAACGTCCTATATATACATAGAGGTCAAGAATCACTAAATATTGACATTATCTATTAAACGTTTTTTTTTTTTCCTTCTACATTTATACATCGCTGAAGACGATCTCTAAACACATGCACATACTTTTCTGCACAACATCTGACCCGAGTAATGTTAAAGAGCGTCCTTAAATATAAGAAAAAATGACCCGAATCGCTTTCTACAAACACCTTTTTAACTGTTGCTTTCAGGTCGTAAACTGTTATTGATTTTATAGCACAGATTGTTTTTAATCATTCCCCAAAAGGTGCTAGTTCGGCGATTGAGGAGAAATTTCAATTGACCACCATGGTGGTGTTATCTTCCACTATGCAAGCAGTGTCACTAAAAGGTAGCATTACTTATATCCAGTAGTTATTCAAAGTAGCCTTGTTGATCATACTGGATATATTTCCACACTGTATCACATTTCATTAGAAATACTCGCAAAAGTATCATCGCATATTTCTACAAACTTTATTGACTACGGTAAAATTGCAATTGATGCGGCAAGGGGAAAACAAACCATAAGCATGTCGGCACTGATCTTTAGAGTGGAATAGTAATTCAAGTTAGTTTTCTTGCAGCTTCAGTAACCATTCAAATGTATAATGACTTTTGTTCCGCATGTGTAAATTCATGACCTCCCCTCAAGCGTACGCAAACGCCAGGGCAGATAGGTGTTCGGAATGTGAATTTCCTATACCAAATCACAAACCAATTAATCTAACCAAACAAAATAGGTATTATCTTTATAAATAAAAGTAAAACATATTTTATTTAACTGGAGGGGGTTTACAAATGAAATGCTATGCTAATAGTTTTTTATTAAATTTATATTTAATTTTTTGAATGTTTAACGCCCATTTTTACTACTGAGGCACCACAGGCTGTGGACACTAATGATATATGAGATGAAATTATAAAATGGGAAAGGATTTTTCAAGGAAGGAAGCGTTCCAGGCCTAAGTTTAGAGTACCTCCCCGGTACTGGAAAAAACCTCAATCAGGGAGGACGGTCCTGGCGGGATTCGAACCCTAGATCCCCCGCTCACAAGTCCGCGCCTTAACGACCTCGGCCATTCGTTGCTGTAAATTTATATTTACGTATATAATAAGAACTTAATTAAATATATTTATTTTATATATAGCACTATGCTCCGGCCGCCTTTGGCTCTCCGGAAAATTGTCGGAAATACATTTTGAGATAGGCTGAGGGTCCTGAGCAATTCTGGAGACGAAAAGAGAACGGATCTCCAAAATGTCAAGACTTTAGGATATTAAGACACCCTAGCACCTAACTATTCCATGGACTTATCCATACGTAATGACTATTTAAAATATTTCAGCCAATGAACGAGCTTATTGATACTTCACTGACTAATTAGAATTGAATTACACGTGTAGTAAAAGGCATGGTTATAAAATAATTAGTGCTAGTTTGTTTTATTCTGCATACATTCTTTTAAATTCTATCATCTCTGCTTCAATGTAACTACTGAGCAAGAAAAACCAAATTCAAGCAGTTTCCTGTTTGTTACAGGCGTTTACTCCAAAACTTTGCAACAAACTTGCCAAGATTTCTCACAGTTAATAGTCAAAACATAAACGAAGCTATTGGATAATTAACACCAGCAAATTCAAAAGTTATGATTTAGAGCCATTTTTCAGAATTTTGCCCCGAAAGAAATTGTTTTTACACTACAGAACTGGGCATACGATATGAAGTAAAAGAATAGCGAAAATTACAAAATAATGTGCAATGTAATAACTATCTAATTCAAGAAAAATTATATGAATATAACAGAAAACTACATCCTTTCAAAGATTTAGTATTCAAAGCAATACAATACGCGCGAAATGCAAAGAGACGCTATTTACATAGGAAAAATAAGTTAAGTTGTGTTGTCAAATTCCATTCAAAATTTGGAATGAAGAACGCTATATGAGCTCAAATGAAAACCTTTCATATTGCAGTTTATGAACTTAACAAGAGGGATGGTGAAATAGCTAATTGTTTGGAGCACCCCTTTAAAAATGGGTTTGATAATGAAGAAATGGACGAATTGAACATAATCCAATTTTTCTCTAAAAACAACGTAAACTGAGGCTCACAAAGTATCCGATTCTAAAAGGATAGCTCAAAATTCAAACATGACACCTATCCTGTATGACTTTTCGTACAGGAAAGAAATAAAATAGTAAATAATAAATAGTAAATCAATAGACTATTTATAACTCTAAATCCAAACTGGAAACTTACCTAAAACACTCAGTGTGACGAGGGCTTGATGTAAAATCCAAGAAAATCACAATTCATTCTCATCGTTTGTCAGAAATACCAAATCTGGCAAAGCATGGAATGGGTAAACAGCAGCTCATCAAATTAACAGAACATACTAACACCACCTCCAGTAAATCATACCTGTATATCAGTAAACACAGCCAAACTAATGTGAAGAGGAAATGTACAAGCCCAGAACGTCAAAGGTTTACATCAAACTCTCAATATCAGCATGAAATAGTAATTAGTAATTACGATAATTGCACAATTAATCATTGTAAGTAATAGTAGTTCATAATGAAATTAAACATGATTAATTATAGATAAATAATAGTGAAATAGTTCACAATGAACTGTTGTTATAACCTTAAGTATTGAGTGTTATTTATTTCAAGGAACATTTTATTCCATCACATTTGCTTTGAACATTTCCTTTAATTTGTTACAATAATCTCAAATGTTTAACTGTTTATAATTAAATTAATGGACCATATCGTTATTTTGGAATTATCTTGTCAAATGCAACTCATAGTAGTTGATAGTTTTCCTGATATAATTTCATTTCGCCCATAAATTTATGTTTATTGACATGAGATAATTAAGAGGCGATGGAAATGGTAAGACGTGTTTGTGGGGGGAAGAAGGAGAAGGTTTTGCTTAGGTTGGATGAATTAAATTGACTTATTTTAATTGTAGATTATGTTTTTATTCGATATCCATCTCTTTTACTCCCGATGTTAACGCCTTTGCCACGACTGTAACTCGGCAGAGCGCTGGAGTTTTGTGACACTGTTGTGTCAGAGGGAAAGCATTAGGAATCTGGCAGAAGTTGAATAAATTCGTGTAAATATATGTTACACGATTTATTTACTATTTTATATACATTTCATTGCACTGGTTCGCCGTTAAGTGTCTTTATGCCACTCTTGAACTATCTAAACTGAAACGACCTACGACAAAGTTCTGTTCTATACGCATGACAAGTTATTCAGTTACTCTGTTCACCTTACTACTAAGCGTGTCATATTCATCTTAGCGTCACTGTATACTGCAATATCTTTCCAACAGTCTAACTGCACTATAATGTCCTCAAGTTCTAGTCATGCAACTATCTTATGATGAACAATAATTCGCTTCTTAGTATCG
The DNA here is from genome assembly GCA_030762175.1 of Metallyticus violacea. Taxonomy (NCBI): domain Eukaryota; kingdom Metazoa; phylum Arthropoda; class Insecta; order Mantodea; family Metallyticidae; genus Metallyticus; species Metallyticus violacea. Next base: position 120,058,446 of record CM060831.1, read on the forward strand.
TCAGGTCTCCCACTGTTGATTGGCTGACTGATGGTTTTATGATGACACTCTACTTGCTTGCTGCGTGCTAACAGTTGTATTCGCTAGCTATATTAGATCACTCACTAGTTATGTCAGGTGACTATGTTGCTGTTATTACATCGTGTATTCAGTCCGTGTTATTCTCCTTAGGTCTTTATTCACTCTGAATTCTCTGCTTGGATGTGATCTTAAATCTTTAATTGCTCTGTTTACTTCCTCTGTCCCGTTACGTTGTCCTATATTCATCTATTCAACTTACGCGATGTTGCATCAGAGAGGTTTTTATTACCAGTTCCTTCGCTAATACAATAAAAGTTAATCTTTTTGACCATTCACATAAAAGAAATTCTCCGACCTTCTTTACGCTATTATTCCTCAAGGCCTAGTGGAAAACCTTTATTATTCAACATAAACATACATAAAAATTACATTCAGGTCCTTAGTGTTTTGTTCAACCAAAACATAACACTACTTTTTATCCTTAAGGTTTCGGCAACAAGTTTCTCTTTTCAATACACAGAAAATAAGTCGAGTGACCTAAATGTATACAAGACTCAATACAAGTTACATATGGTATTGATAATTGATGATAACATTGCATCTAGGGGTGGGGATTAAAGCCATTAATTACCTTTACTTTTATATTAAACAAAGTTTTTAAAAGTTAATGGGGTAAAGGGAAGATACGAGTTACTTAAAAATAGGTCAAAGTCTAGTTATATATACTTTTAGTTTTAAAATGCCCAATAGTGGTTTCAGAGACAGTCTAAAAATGAGAGAAATGTTGTACTTTGTTAGTGCATGGGTGGTCCGGACCAGTACTTTCCATTCTGCGTTATCATTTCAATAAAACAGCGTAAAACTTTTGTAACATATATCAATGGACTGAAAAAAGCAAAACACCAAAACCAGTTCGGCACTAACGTATAGCCTCAAACAATGATAGGTGATCAAATGTTTCTTTCATCTGGAAGATTACCAGTATTTATATAGAGCTAAATGGAAGAACATTCCAAGATTTAATTGATCGTAGTGGTTCAGGTATAAAGAGTGCATAATTTTTGTATTTTCCGGTAGAAATATCCTCAGATAAATTGATAGACCGTAGGGAATTATAACCTGGCCTATTCATCTTCTTCATCAATTCGTTTTGAGACAATTTAAAGATTACTGTGCATTCAATAACTATGTGAGAGAATAAGATAAGTGGCCATTCCTTAAGCCAAGAAAAAAGTCTTAATAAATAAACAGAACAGAAGTAAAGTGTGTTGATTAGTTTTGATGAATATCTATTTTTATTTTACTTTCCTATCATGATCCATAACATTAATTAATACTACATTCTAGCTAAATCTTATATTACAGATAACAAATTTCTTATTTCCAAATGTATGTATATATTAACTATCATTGGGCTTACAATGCGGTGAGCAGTGAAGATTAATGAAAATGCAATGATTGCTTCAGCAAAATATTGCAATAGGAAACCAGTTAATTTAGTTAAATACATGCCAATCTAGAACTAAATAAATCAATTTAATATAAATACCGTAGAATAAATTTTACGCATATTTACATGACAGTTAACTTAATTAAATACATGTCACCTAACTAAAAACATGTCAACCTAGTTGCACGTAAAAGTAATTAAATACATGTGAACTGATTTTACACTTATTGGTTAAAAACGTGTCAATCTTGTTTAATACACATCAACGTAGTTAAATACGTCCAACTAATTAAGTAGTGAGCGAAATTTTCATGCTGCCAAGTTCTACCAGTTTTATGAATTACATGAACACTGACTAGAGATCATTTATTTACTCAGTTCTCTGACCTTATGCTTATAAATTCAAATGAACCAGCAGTTGGTCAGTGTAAACCTAAGGAAATGATGATATGTCTGAAAGCTTACAATGCTGAAAATTACGCTAGTTCGAAGAGTACTTGCAAAATGTTCTGAGTGTTGATACAGTATTTGGTACCCCATCAATCGCGAAAAATTGATTAGAATATATCTTTTATTTCAGCTAGCTTTAAGTGAAGGGGTCTGTTTGTAAGAATGCAAAGAAAAGCAGGAATTTCGCTCGCACGGCAGAGAGACCGTTTTGGCAGACAATGGAGCTTTTGTTCATCAGGAGAACGGGTGTTCGCCCCGGCCAGGTATGCTGGGAAAGAACAACGCTATGATACCGCTAAGGCCGTTGATCTGTAACGTTCAGTAAAACTTGAAATTAGACGCTGGACGAATCACCGAGTGGGTAAGCTCAAATAATCAAACTGGTCAATAATATGAGAGTGGCATGAAGTCACAGCTAACCTATGAGGATGTCTAAATTCATAGTGGCGGGAAAATAGAGCGTCCCTGCATCACGTGGTAAAGCGTGCTATATTGGGTATTTAAGGACGTGAAATCGCCCTTTTCGAGGTCTTTTCGGTTCGTCTACTCCGTTACTCTGGGAACTCTGGTCTGTTCTCGTCATCTTGGTTCTACAAGTATTCAGTGTTCAGATGTCATAGGAACGCCAATGTTCGGGCGTCACTTCAGCTCGACACGTCTTCCGAGCGGTCAGCAATCACATTGCTAGTCAAACATTACAGCTCCGCGTGTCTGCTCGACGTCTCATTACTGCGGTCCGAGCAGAAACGCCATGGGATGCACTCTTTGTTAAATAAACGACGTCAACCTGCAGATAATGTTTCTCTGGTCGATATAATAACTTTAATTCCCTTCACTCAACCCGGCACTAACAGGTCCCGAAAACCAGCTACATCCCTGAGATCGACGAGAAGAGTTACTGAGTGGTGAGCGGGATCATGAACAATCAAACTCCTATCACCATTCTCTCCGCCACCTAGAACCCCTTCAAACCTTGACCCTCCAACGTGGGGCAATTATCAAAATTAACCCCCCCATCCTCCCACCATAACCACTTCAGTGTGACATATCAAAAGAGGCACTTTGCAGTAATTTTCAGTGGACAGGTGGAAGACTCTCCAGAAGGCTTAATTGTTCAATAAAACCAATGTGGTCTTAGTGCGTTCTTCAAATCATATTTTTGCAATACCTTCATATTTACTAAATTTTCAAATTGAAATTCACTCGAGCAATATCAAGAAGAATATAAAATAAAATAAATGGTTGTACTTTAGTAACATGCCAACTTATTTTACACGTATTAACTTAATTAAATACATTGCACATAACTAAAAGCATGTCAGTCTGGTTCAAACATATCAATCTAGACGTCAAACTAATTAAAGTAATGTATACTAATCTAATTAAATGCATTTATAAAAACATTAGCTTTATTAAATATAATTTAGTATATTTAAGCCTAGATACTTATTAGCTTGAATATTAATATAAACAAGTTGACCGAAACTAGTAAATTAAATACAATAAGGAGTTAAACATATTTCAAGTAGTTAGGAAAACACTTAAATTTGAACAGCAGCTATATTCATATCTGCTTATATCAATGAAGTACTTCTACACATACAGTTTTAGGTTACTTTTAAATTTTGTCAAGAGATGGACAGCTCTCAAAGACACTTCGGTCCTTGTTGGTTTTATTTATGAAAGAGAATTTATCTACATTCGTTCTCTGTTGCCTACAAATCATTTTAAAACATCATCGTTCGTATGTTGGTTTTTGTAACCTAGTTGTGATATCCCTCCATTTATTTTGTTCTGTATACGCTTTGTCTAATGATGTTATCCTCGCTTTTTTACATCTCTCTGCTAGTGGTTTCCAACCTAATGCTTTAACATTTTTCGTTCCCATGTTCTGTTCTACCTTTCACGACATATGCTGGGTTTTTCTGGGATATTTATTGGGTATATCTTATATGGATACCAACAAGCGGCTCTCTACTCCATTAAGGACCGAACTGATGATAAATAAACCATTGCCATCGATCTTGGACTGAATTTTTTAGTATTCTCAAACAAAGTGTAGCTTTTCCATGCTTTCTTCGTGACACTATCAAATTATTCCTCCCATACTGTTTAGAATTTAAGTAAGGTCCCAAGTGTTTACAGCAGTTTTCCTGGGGAATTTATACTTCATCGAGTTTATAATTAAGATTACTTTCTTCTCGGCTTTTACAAAATGTTATTGCATTATTCTTAAAATAATTTATTTTCATCCGGTTAGAAATATTATTAGGATCGCTTTCAAACATTTTCATATCGGAAATGCCGTTATTTTTTCTATAAACAATACACTTGTCGGCAAATAATTGTACTTTTGATATTTAAGCAAAGGTCGTTCATATAAATTAAAAACAATAGTGACCCAAGAGCGATAACTTGTGTACCTCCTGATGTCATCTTCCGGATAATTGACATTTCCTGACGTACCCTAACTAGAGAGTTAGGTCCGCTCTTCTGAAAAAAATTAATCCAAAGAAAACCCATTTTATCTATTTCTAGTTCACTCAATTTATTTACCAATAAGCCATGCGATAGTAAATGAAAAAAAAAATCGAAATACCAATTACTACTGCATCTCTCCTCGTAGGTCCTAAACCCTTCCCTGATATGTATTGGCGGTGGTAGAGTCAGTCTTTGTAATTAAGTACACTATGAATATAATGAATATCAAATATTGCGTCGGTCCTGGTAACCGTGGTAACCATGCTTGCCTCATAAACCCAAGATCGCGGGTTCAAACCCGGCCAGGACCGATGGATATTTTCGTGCGTAAAAATCCTAAGTATGGCTTCCTTCGAAAGGGAAGTAAAGCCGTGGGTCCCGTGTCGTACATTTACGGCACGATAAAGAACCTCAAGCCTGAAAGAAGAGACCTCTGAGCAAAATTTGTCGGCCGTTTGACGCCCTGAATAGAATGGGACGCTGATGACCTGAGATGTTAAAGAGCGTTCGTATATAAAAACCAAACCCCCCCCCCCAAAAAAAAAAAAAATCAAATGTTCCATAACTTTACATAGGACAGATGTAAGATTAACCGGCCTGAAATATTTAAAATATTTTAACATCACTTTTATAAATCGGACTACGAAAGCGTACTTACAGCCTCGATGTATATGTCTTTATTATTAATGACGTTTTATTCTTAGCTGTTTAACTTTTTGAAATAATACTTTCTAAATTCTTTAATGTATTTGATGATTAACTTACATTCGTTTATTAGCTAGTTGTTTTAAAAGCATACTGATTTCAAACCTTCACAATCACTTAATAAAAACTGAGATATATAACAAAGAAACCACACATGGAAGGACTTACACCGACCAAGTAACAAGTTGCAGGCATTCCTAAAGAGGTTTGCTACAATAGTACAATATTATTTAATTCTTTTCACAATCGTCTATAAGAGAACCGCACACTACTAAGGTTTAGGTTAGCATTAAAAAGATATCTTAACACTCACACCTTCTGTACCTTGGAGGATTTCATGCAATCAAAATATAAGTGTACTAGATTTTCTCCATTTAATTAATTCAGTTTTGTTACTGCTATAAATTTTTATTTTATAAATGATATGCTAGATGTAAATAGTTTCAATTATCATTAATATTATTTTTTTCTAAAATGGCATTTTAATGTAAATTATGTAAAAAATTACCATCTTTGACAAACTCTACAACAGAGTTAAATTTTTTAAATAAGAAGAGTGTAACAGTTTCATCAAGTGTACTTACAGTATGTAATTTCTGATGAAATCTGTATCCTATAATTATACGATCCACAGATTGAAGTGATATGATACTATACGAGGGCAGGTCCATAAGTTTCCAACCTCGCCGATAAGCATTATCGCCTTCAAAAAACCTTATCTGGTGTCATACCTTATCTGTTAAGTAAATAATTGCAGATGTAACTTCCGCTCCGCTGTGTTCAGTTGTTCAGATATAGTTGCATAAAGAAAGCTATGTGTAGAAGATTGTGACATGTTCAAATGGAGTATCGAACTGTTATTAAGTTCTTCACAAAAGAAGCACTTACTGCAAATGAAATTAAACAGCTATTGGACGGTGTACATGGAGAAGCATCTTCCTCATATTCTACCGTAAAAGAATGAGCGGAACTTTTTCCAATGGGTCGAGAAAGGATTGAAGACGAAGAGCGTGCAGGTCGGACCTTGGAGATATTCACTCCTGAAAACATCGCTCTTGTGCAAGGAGAAATTATGGAAGACCGGCGGCTCAAAATTACAGAATTAGCAGCAAGGTTGGGACTTTCTAAAACAACAGTCCTTCGAATTATTCATGAACATTTAAACATGAATAAGGTTAGTGCAAGATGGGTGCCTATACTTTTTTCCTCAGTCCAAAAGCAGCTGTCAGGAGTTTGGAGCTCTGCCGTGGCAAAGAGAGAGAAGTTCTGCAAACCATTGTTACATTAGATGAAACTATGGCTCTCTGTTATGATTCCTTGTCCAAAGGAGATCAATGGAGGGACGTAAATTTGTTGAAGCAGCACCTCTAAAGGCCAAGGTCATTCAGTCATTCAAGAAGATCATGGCTACAATATTTTGGGACTGTGAAGGAATAATCTTCATTGACTTCAAGGAGAGGAACACCACAGTAAATGGGGAGTACTGTGTTGACCTACTGTACAGACTACGTGCTTCCGTTAAAGAGAAACGGTGAGGAAAGCTAAGTGGTGATTTGCGCCTTCTTCACGACAACGCGTCTGTGCACACAGCTCTTTTTGCAAAGGAAGCTGTGAAGAAATGTGGCTTCAAGGAGATCGACCATTCACCCTACAGTCTACATATAGCTCCCAGTTACTATTTCCTCTTCTCAAAATTCAAGAAGGACCTTCGTGGAAGGAAATTTAAGGTGACGAAGAAGTGATGGACGCTGTTTATGCCCATTTTCCAGCAAGACTTCTGACTATTTTAGGGGAGGGTATTGAAATGTTAATTCAAAGATGTGAGAAGTGTATTGCAATAAAAGGTGACTATATGGTAAAGTGAAATATGGTTTTTTTCTTTATTACAGCTAGAAAATGGTTAGACCGGGAACTTATGGACCTACCTTTCTTCGTATCTGTTGCATTACTCATTAGCTTGGCACTGTACTTTGAAACCGTCAATATTTTCTAATGTCTTTCAACTAAACTTGGAGGTAGACTCTCATAACGATACGCTCTGATGTCAGAAGAAGTCTCTTATGTAGGTTCCCGCATCCCGCTGTGGAAGAGGAACTTTCTCGTACAATGAGAAGCTGTGGATGTAGAAGGGATAGCAATCTACGCCATGCAGCGCGATTACTTTCCAGTGGTGTGTCGCTCACAAGCGATTAAATGCAAACAACCGGAATCTCCAAAGTGGCCGCAGAGGCTCGCTTTAAGTCACTGTCCAAACGCAATGACGGGTTTTATTAGGACGGACGGTAAGCCAGCACACAGACAGACGTATTCCATTTCTCTCGCACATAGCCGGAGACAAAAAGGAACTGAGAGAGAAATAAACACACAAACTCAGGAAGTGATAGCAACCCCACAACTACCAGAATCACCAACTTTATGCTCACTGCAATGCTTTCAGTGGAAAGTATAATGAAGGTCTTTCTGAATTAAAACACTCCCATAGCGCTCCAAACGAGGATGAAATCATTAGTGTGGAAGGGAATGAGAATGAATAGGAGACAGCTATGGACTTGAATCGTGAAGAATAGAACAAAGAAAGAAAGTATGAATAATAAGGAGAATGTGTAGAAGGGCCTGAAAGAGAGAATGACAACAGTGAGGAGAGAAAAAAAAAGCAATTGCAATAGTTTGTACAATAGATGACAATTTTTTGGAGAAGCATCTATAAATAACAATATAGGAAATATTATATTTTAGTTGCATCTTAGAACTTCATGATTTAAATCCTTATGAACATTGACTTTTTTTCTAGTATCGTAAATTATATATTACAGTTTCTAAAATTTACCTTGGATAGCCATTTAGCAAATTATGTGGTTAGTACACGACGGAGCACTTGCTCATTTTAATTGTGTTAAGGGGTCAACGTTTGTACCTTTCATGCATTATTTATTTATTTTGTAAACATTACAGATTTACCAATTACAATATTCGCTTAATCAGGTACAATCCTTAGACTTATAAGACAGTGAAAAAATAAAACAGAATACAATAAATCAAATATGAAAAAGGTCACAAAAACAAAAAGAATAAAAACAAAACAAAAAATGGTAATGTTGGTACATGATAAGTTAATTAATGTAATAAATGATCACAGGATAAAGCGAAAGTGTACAGAATCATATTAAATATATCAATAGTTAAATAATGTAATTTATTATATCATGTTTGCATTCTAAGTACAGGGTAATATTTATACGCATCAGTATTAACCCTTGAATAAAACAAAAACAAAAAAAAAAAAAAATAACGAAATCTGTGTGTGATATTTGGAACTTAAAAGCATGTTGATGTCTTAGGTTTGAACCATCAACCTTATTGTGTAATAATTTGTAAAGGAAATGTAAAAATTGAGGATTCCTTCTGTGAGATAAGCTTTAAAACTGAAATAATTGAAGTAAAGTGTTCTAAGAAATTTGCGTTGAATTATTTCAGTAAGTGTAACATATTTGTCAATGTAAGGACGTCACGTAAAAAAAGCATTTTCGAGTTTAGATCTGACAAATGTTTTGTGTAAAATAAATAGAATTCTCAGATCATTAAAATAAGTTGAATGTTGAATAATAAATCCCAGGTTCTTATGTGCTGCACCAACAATGTTATTAATATGTTAAGTGGTTGTTGAAAATTACTCCCAGATCATTCTTTTTTTTTTTTCGACCAATTGTAATTTTGTTTCATCTATAGTGTAAATAAAATCACCATTGCTTTTGAGTATAGAAAAAGACATAACCTGGCATTTTGATGTATTAAAAGGAAAATTGTTTGCTTTACTCAATACACTTAAGGCATTCAGGTGATTTTGTAGCTTAACACGATCGGAGACAGATTTTATAGTACTAAAATTTTTAGGTTGTCTGAGAATGGTAAGATTTTAGAAGAATTAACAAGTAATGATATATCATTAATGAATAAAAGCAATAATAGTGGACCTAAATTTGAGCCTTAAGGCACTCCAGAGAAAACTTCAAAGCTATATGATATACTGTTTTTATTTTTAAACAACTTGTGATTTCGAATTTAAATATGATGCCATAAGAAATATCATAGACTTAGAAAAACCAAATAACGCTAATTTGCTTAATAATTTATCATGATAAACTTAATCAATAGCTATTTGAAAGTCTGTGTTTCATATCTTTGAACAGACCAAAATCTCTTCTATTATGGAGTCTGTTGCATATGAAGGGCATTTAATAAAAACTCTCTTTCACAATGCTAGGTTTGAAAGCAAGCGGCGGTAAACGTGGAGTAACCATTTTTCTCATATTTTTATTTGTATTAAAATCGTTCCTATCAGTACGTTCAGAGAGGTACAAACACGTCCCTCTCTACATACCTGTCAATGTGGTCATCTTGCAATTTACTTCTCCCATGAATTAGCAAAAGCTTCAAATAAAAGTTCTTACAGCAATGCAGCCAGAGAAATCATGTGTTGGAAAAGTAAAAGGATATTACCAAAATTAATTAAATGAGCAAAGTCTCGGTTACGACAAATTTTAAAATGACATATTACAGCAAGTGCAGAATATTAAGAAAATTTTAAAAGATAGGATACTGCGGTTGAACCTTTATTTTTAAACATTATGTTTCATAAAACTTTTCTTAATTCTTATAAAAGTAAATGGTGTTCATGGTAGTTTTAAATCTATTTTTGTCCACGGAAAATATATTTCCTTGCGATAACGTACTGGATTTGTATTCGGATGGTCTTTGGTTCAAAGTCTACAACCTATTAACCTGATTGAGGTTTTCCATGGTTTTCCTCGGCACATTTTAAGAAAGGGCAAATGTCGGGTAGTATTTCTCTGCCACGGATTCACATTCCATTTCATCGTTCATCTGCATTCCAGCTATCTGTGTATGTCTGCGCCATCTGTGTTTGTGATGTCATAGGAGCAGTCCTGACATAGGAATGAATGTCCAGTTAGAGAGTCCTTCAGTGTGCATGTGTAGTTTACATGCGTCCAGAGTAAATAGCTTACCAACAGGCCGCTGACCTGGGTATTACTATGTAAGTCCCAGAGAATGTAAACATTACAAATAGATGGGCAAACAGAGAAAGAAGAAAAATAAAAAATGTTAATTTTCTGTTTAAACAGTGAACTTTATTAGAGTACTTGGTAAAGCAATGAATCGCTTACTTTCAAAACAAATTTATATTTGAAAATTGTTATATTTTGGATAGTAAACCACAAGTTGGATTACGTTCAAAGTTACTTAGCCATGGAAAAATAAATTGAATAACTAAAGCAATTATTTTTCTCTGAATAAAAACCGTCTGAAGCGATATTTGTACCTTATCCTGAAAAATGCCTTTTTCATCCTCAAACGATTCTATTTTATTTGACTTTTTTTTCTGATCATGTTAAAGTTATGAACAATTACCAGAGTAACATGCATTTGTATTAAACAAATGAAGTTTTCTATAACGACACAAAAGATGTACCTTTAGTTTATATGAAAAAGGATAATTGGATGCCATTTTGTAACTGTTTAAATTACTATAGTACAATAGCGGCTGTATATGATTTAGTTTCATTAAAATTCCTGTTTAGGTTTAAAGATTTAACATATTCGACTGTTTTCTCAGAAATATTTCTGCTTGATTTTAAATGAGCTTATGCCAATCCCTATAAGAGGTCAATCAGTTTTCCAGGAACAACCCAAAAGACGTAGGTTTCTTGTAATGAGTCAGATATAAGGTGGCAAAAACTATTTTTTTTTTTTTCCCTCCTTTTGCTATGAGGGTAGGTCCATAATTTTCCAGCCTAACCATTTTCTAGGTGTGATAAAGCCAAACTATATTTAACTTCTCCGTATAGTTGACCTTTATTGCAATGCTATTCTCACATCTTTGAATTAACATTTCAACCCTCCCTTCAAAAATAGTCAGGAGTATTTCTGCAAAATGGGCATAACCAGCATCCATCACATCTTCGTCACACTTAAATTTCCTTCCCCGAAGGTCCTTCTTGAGTTGTGAAAAGAGGAAATAGTCACTGGAAGCTATATCTGGACTGTAGAGTGTATGATCGATCTCCTTGAAATCATATTTCTCACAGCTTCCTTTGCAACAAGAGCTGTGTGCACAGGCGCGTTGTCGTGAAGAAGGCCACCACTCAGCTTTCCTCACCTTTTCTCTTTGATGGAAGCACGTAGTCTGTACAGTAAGCCAGCATAGTACTCCCCATTTACTGTGGTGTTCCTCTCCTTGAAGTCAATGAAGAATATTCCTTCACAGTCCCAAAAGATTGTGGCCATAATCTTCTTGGTTCACTGCGTGACCTTAACCTTTAGAGGCGGTACTTCGACAGGTTTACGCCACTCCTTTGATTGTCTTTTGGACAAGGGATCATAGTAGTGTACCATAGTTTCATCTATTGTTACAATGGTTTGCAGAGCTTCTCTCTCGTTCCCACGGCAGAGCTCCAAAATGCCTGACGACAGATGATTCGTTGCTGCTTTTGGACTGAGGAAAGAAGTCTAGTCACCCATCTTGCACGAACCTTATTCATGTTTAAATGTTCATGAATAATTCGAAGGACTGTGGTTTTGGAAAGGACCAACCTTGCTGCTATTTGAGTAACTTTTAGGCACCGGTCTTCGGTAATGTCTCCTTCCACAAGAAGGATGTTTTTAGGAGCGAGCCTTTCCAAGGGCCTACACTCTTCGTCTTCAATGTTTTCTCGACCCATTCGAAAAAGTTTGATCCATTCTTTTACGGTAGAGTATGAGGAGGATGCTTCCCGATATACACCGTCCAATCGCTGTTTAATTCATTTGGATTAAATCCTTCTTTTGTGAAGAACTTAATAACAGGTCGATACTCCATTTTGAACATGTCAAAATCTTCTCTATGTAACCTTCTTTATGCAACTATATCTGAACAACTGAACACGGCGGAGCTGAAGTTATTACAACTGCAATTAATTACCTAACAGATAAGGCAATACAGCAGATAAGGGTTTTGTGAAAGCGATAATGCTTATCAGCGAGGTCGGAAACTTATGGACTTACCCTCCTAGGGTTTATAATTTCCCAATGTTTATATTGGGTAAAAGTAGGGGAAAGGGAATATATGCATCTCCCAGACCTTCTACAGAAAATGGTAGCATTATCTAAGCTGATGGCATAGCTTTTAAGAAATTTATTAAAATGCCTTGATGTATAAACCATGTTTAGAGTAAACAAGCAGTAAAGGAACAGTACTAGAGCACTTATGTATTTATGTTTATTTTCGTTCTTAGGCATCAGTTGCAACATATAAAATCTGTCCAATGCAACATTTACTCTTGCGTTGGGTCTACCAGTAACAACAGCAAAACTGCGCAACCACACCCAACGAAAATATTCATTAATTACTTTTTTATTTATTGTGGGTTAACTTCGTGACTGCGCTCGGCAACATTGCAGTGGTTCAAACTACTGGAACAATAACCTTAGGTTTAAAGCGGAGCGTGCGCGCTGCAGGCATATATACACATACTCTCATGCTGAAAAAGAAACACAGCGAAATGGTTGAGGCGGAAACCAATTAAAGTTCATTTGTTTCCCTCGGATAGGGAGTCAGAAACTGTGTTCGTTGGTATATTGTATTGGAAATATACTTTTTTTCCCTACCATCAACAAGCAAACATGTTTTCCAATCATAAATGAAAGGCCTACGAATTTTAGTTTGCCTTCTAACGAGATATACTTTTTCAGCAGGGAATTTGTTTAACTTTTCTGTCAATATGCTTAGTAAATGCCCGTTTTCGTTCAGCGTGCGAGGGAACTCGATGTTTCTACAACTATTGTCTAACTAAAATGATCGAATGTACACTACAGAGGCAAATTAGCACAGTTAAGGTTTGTACTTGCAGATAGGAAAAAATAAATGAATACTCTCCAATTTAAAACGATTATTTAGATATTTAATACAAAATCATACAGAAATTTAGGTAAAAAAAAAAAAAAAAAAGAAACGTTTCCTATCTTTTTATTTATTTATTTATTTATTTGCAAATTTCAAAGTTTTAAGTTTTGAATTAATATGTATATACTTTTTTATTAAGACGATTTTTATTTAATTAATTGGCTTACATTTTTCATGTTTTAGTGCGATGCAATTTTTAACTAAATTATTCAAAATTAATTTATATTTACAAAAGTTGATAAAAAATCTAAACTTAAATTTTCTTATATTAAAAAGTTATGAATCAATTAGTTAATGCTACTTTAATAAAAATAAATTACGATTACATTTCAAAATAATTCTTATAGTTAACCACGGTGAGCGTTGCGTGATATATAAAGCTTTAGTTATAAACCTTGTCCGCTCGTGCGGTGTTTTACGTTTCGCCTTATGGGCATACTGCAACCTACGCCGGTTAAATTCAGGAGCTTCCCCCCCCCCTTGTTCTTAAACTCGCTTTCTGAAACCTTATCCCTTCTCATCTCACGGCAGTATGCATTTATTTGCAAAGATAACACTACTGGCTTTAGAGCATTGCAATTTTTGTACGTAATGTTAATTTTGGTACGATTTGTACCTGCGGAAGATACTTAGAACTTTCCTTATCAATTGCTTCCTTCCACAATTTCAATTCACGATAATGTGCTGAATTGTAACATCTAATTTAGTGAGAATAACAAAATCACTCCCAAAATTAGCAGAAGTGGGGATTTTAAAACACAAGGAAAACCATTAGCAAAGAAATCAGAATGTTTCTCTCCCAATACAATATTGGTTTATTCGAGGAAGGACGACGTATGTGGAGTGCGGCATTGCCGGCTGCATCACGCTTTGTCAAATACCAAGTCGCGGACAAGGTTTATAACTAAAGTCTATTTAGAGCAACTTTTATCATACAACAGATATTTTTCCATCCCACTGAATTAACAGTATTTTAGTTGATTGTTGAAAATGCAAGAATACAATTCCTACATTTTTATTTCTTAGACTATGGTGTATTTTGTTTTGATTTAAAGCCTGGATTCATGTCTGTGTCTGGTGCAATAAACAGTACTTACAAAGGCATGGAGCACAGTGTAAGGAAAGCAGCAAAATGCCTATAAATCACAATCATGAAAGATAAGCCTCCTTGTATATAGCATATATAAATCAACTGATGCAGAAACCCCTTCATTTTTCTTACAGAAAAGTTAGTCAAGCATGAATTAATTTATTTACACGTTAAAATTATATTAACATTAAATATGGCATACAAGTAATGTTTAATAAAAAGGACATAATATAATCATACATCTCTTACCCATTTTTTTTTACCGCACGGGTGGCCGAGGTCGTTAAGGCGCGGACTCTGGGGTTCGAAACCCACCAGGACCGTCCTCCCTGACTGAGATTTTTTGCAGGTTTTCCTCAGTCCTCATAAATGGCAAATGCTGGGGAGGTACTCTAAACTTAGGCCTGGAACGCTTCCTTCCTTTAAAAAAAAAAAATCTTTCCCAATTTACCATTTTATCTCGTGTATCATCAGTGTCCATATCTGTGGTGCCTCAAAAGTAAAAAGGGAGCTAAACACTGATAAAAAGAAATATAAAAGTAACTCAATATATATATTAAGGCAATATTATTTTGTAAGGTGCCTTAGTGACATATTTATATGAATCAGTTTAACTTTCCCCGAAAGTTGTGTCATAATAAACTCATTATAAAACGAGGAAAGGGAAGTAATTAATTTGAAAGTATATAACAAAAAGGTTGACGTTTGTACATTGGTGTATCACTTGTGTTAATTGCCTTGTGCTATCAATGTGCAGGTTTGGCAAGGCAGTGATACAACATTCGAGGTTTGCTTCAAAATATACACAGAATATCAGAATGTTTTATTTATAAACAGTTTTGTCTGAACACTAGCAATAAAATTTGTGAACGAAATGAATGCAAAGTGCTAGTTCGATGTACATGGTGTAAACAATGTTTATGTTTTAACAATGCAATCGAAAGCATTCTCTTGTGTTACTCATTCATGTAATGAAACAACAAAACAGTGCATGTGTTTATCTTTCCAATGTTCCTGCTGACTGATGCTTATAAACGATTTAAAAGGCATCTCCGCATACATGTGTTGATTGAAACCGTCTTTAACCACAAAATGCTCCTTAACGATCTGCTTTTTTCATTGTATTCTCCGTAGTTGTTGGCTCTTTTTCAGAATTTTTAATAGTGCTTAACGCTCGTTTTTACTACTGAGGCACCACAGGCGGTGAACACTGGTGATACATGAAATGATTAATTGGGAAAGGATGTTTTTAAGAAAGGAAACGTTCCAGGCCTAAGTTTAGGGTACCTCCGCGACACTTGCCATTTATGAGGACTAAGAAAAACCTGGAAAAACCTCAGTCAGGGAGGTCGGTCCTGGCGGGATTCGAACCCCAGACCTCCCGCTCATGAGTCCGCGCCTTAACGACCTCGACCACCCATGGGGATCTTTTTAGCATGCATTATATAAAGTTTTAATAATGCCTCTGTGCTCCCCAAAGGTGACTGAAAGGGAATATTTCGATAAATAAAAGTCCGTCACACCTGCGTAAACTAAGCGAATCGCCGAATTATATTCATTTTAATAAAAATTAAAATCCAAATTAAGCTTTATTAATTAATGAAATGAAATCAGTTATGACATTGCTATGTGGTGTTAGGGGAACAAAATTAGACTTTTTGCAATCTATAAGTATTACAAAGAGAAACCACATTATTAAAATTATCATCATTATTTTTGAGATTAAATCACAACAAATACTGATATACTATTAATGAAATGAAATATATGACCACTGATAAACAAACATCTACTTTTCGAGTACTTTTAAACGTTATTTAAGTACAACCATATTTATTAGCCCTTATGAACCATTCATCTTTATATTCATTATAATAAAGAAAAATAACAGAACGTTTCAAGTTACATTGTGTATTTAAGCTGATGTTCATATGTTTCAATGAAACAATAACATGCTACTATGCAAAAACAATTACATTGTGCAAATCAAATAAAAGCAATCGAAAGTTATATCGACTTTCATTTACTTTTAAGTTTAATTTAAATATTATTGTAGTAAAACATACAACGAAAACGTTTTCTGAAGGCTATTACAGAGCGCTCTTACAAATATAACTTTCACACACCTATTATATTAATATTTCACAGCTGCTATCTTCACAACGATATTTTGTTAAGTACAAAATATATGCATCATCATAAATACAGTTTATATGCTGAAATAATTTGTCCTTTTATTTTAAAATAATACAGAGAAAATTTAACGCAAGAGGGCTTTTTAAATTTCGATTTTCAAGCATACCCCTACTCCTAATAGTCAAATTTCCCTAGTTTTCGTAAAATTTTATTTAAATTGTGTATACCTAAGAAACAAATATTGATGGCGCTAGAGTGATTTTTAAATTTTGGGTTTCAGATATACCTCCTTCCTAATGACCCAATTTCCCTGATTTACAGAAACAATTTTTATTATTTTATTTAAATGTTATATGCCAAGTTTAGTATGAAAAAGCAATTATTGGTGCTGCTAGATTGATTTTTAAATTTTGGTTTTCCTCTCCTAATAGCCCGATTTCCCTGATTTTCAAAAATTATATTTTTTATTTTATTTAAATCGTATGCCTAAACAGAGTTTCGTTGCGAAAAATTGCAGTTAGATCGATTTTTAAATTTTGGATTTCAGGAAACTCCCTTCCTAATAGTCCGATCTCACTGATTTTCAGAAACTACTTTTTATATTTTATTTGTATGGCATATACCGAGTTTCTTTTAAAAAAATTAAAATTTTAGTCACCAGAGCGATTTTGAAATTGTACTTTAACCCCCACTCGCTTTGCAAGTATAAAAGATAAAGATAAAGATAGGCTATTGTGTCCCTTAAGGGCAAAGGTTTGCTAACAAGTATGGAAAACCTTTTTCCTAAAGTGATGAGATATTCCACACTAGTTGTTCGTATGCTGTTTAAGACACTCTGCTTGATTTGATCTTTGGTTACTCCATTTCTCACTGCATTAGTTGCTTCTCGAGAGATTTCCATTTTTCTCTTCCTCTTGCTACTCTTGACCAATCTGAACCTCTGTTATACTTTTCGTATATTTTATTATGTGTTTTGAGGAGATTTTAATTTTTTGTCTTTTTATAAATTTAATGGGTATAATTTTTATAATTAAAGGCAAACAAATCATATAAGGATTAAAAAAAATTAATCAATTTATCATTCTTTTTCCTTGAAAAAGTCTGTTAATCTTCTGGGTTTACCTTGTGTGCTGGGTTCCACATGGAGATCTTGGAGGTCCATCCATTGTCCTGCATTCTTGCGATGTGACCGCCCCATTGCCATTTGCTTCTGGTAGCTATTTGTGCGATGTCTGTTGTCTGAGATAACTGATTTATTAATTATATAAGTATTTTGCCCTTCAAAGTTATTTCCTGGATCTTGTGTGGCATTTTTCTTTGGCATATTTTAATTTTGTTCCTTTGTTTTTCTGTTATTGACCTTGTCTGGCACCCATATATTAATACAGGGTATACACAGATTTCGAGCTTCTGGAATCTGATTTTCTTAGTTAATGTTTGATCTAACAATATAAATTTAAGGGCCCAAAAAGCTCTCCAGGTTAATGAGATCCTTCTTTATACTTCTTTTTCCATTTTATCGTGGAAGGAAATCTGTTGTCCTAGGTATGAAATTCGCTCACGTATGTGAGGACTGTTCCATTTATTTTTATCGGGATTTCAGGTCCGTTTGAAATTAACTGCGTCTTCAGTTTATTTAGTGACAGCCCTGCATTTTTGCTATATTCACATAATTGTTTCAGCATAGTTTGTAGTGCTTTTGGTGTTTTGGCGAATAAAACCACATCGTCGGCAAAGCTTAGAATTGTAGTCGACAACCATTTGACCCTCCTTATAATGAGACGATTCACCGAATTTTCGGAAATTACTTTTATTATTTTTTAAAAGAAATTTGCTAAGTTTCATTGAGAAAAAATTGCGATAGCTAGAGCGCTGTCATACGCACACGCACGCACAAACACATGTATACTTTTTTATTATTTTTTCTCATTGTAAGGATCTAGTAGGTAAAATCGTTGCAGATTTGGATATATTATATAAAACAATTTCCAGGGTACAACCGCAGTAGCTTACATCCTCTGGAATTCGCTAAAAATAAATAAATAAAAATAAAAAATAAAATAAAACAAAATTGATGTTTCACAAGACCAAGGGTAATAGCTCACTTCTTTCTAAATTCACTAAAATGTAGAAATAACTCTAAGCATGTGTCCTTTAAAGGCATTGTTAACTTTAAAAAACATTTTCAAAAGCGCATTATTAAGGTAATCTAGATTCAGGTCACTCAGATCAACAATGCTGCCTGGCGTGGCTGGCAGAGGGCAGTGTGCTGATCGCGTGCTTTCCTGCAATACTGAATTCTAGCCATGATATCGCAAGACGCAAACGGAGTGCGCAGCGGTTGTGCGGCAAACCTGTTCGGCGCGGGGTTAACAAGCTAGATTCTGTCATTGGAATGCAAAAATAAAAAAAACAAAATATTTGATTTCGGAGTACAAACAGTATGTTCAGAATGATGATGAAAATGTATCTTGAACACATTTGTGCATGACTGTATAGGTAGGGGGGCACCGTGGCTTCATTGAATGATCGTCCAGTCACAGTCAGAACAACGCCAAATAATGTCAAATAAAATAAAATGAATACAAATTAGCGTTGTAAGTTGTACTAGTAGTTTATCTGTTGAATAATTTCGCAATCTCGTTTCCTGTAGTTGTTTTTAATATGTTAAGGAAAGAATATTAAAAAATAAGACTAATTATCAATGTATACGTTGTGTTTCAGCTTCTTATATTTCATCAACCCAAGAATATACTGCACTTCATTCTTGTATTATAATTAGAGCCCTGTATTTGTACACGGAGAAGTTTCAAGCAATTCGCATCAGTGAAGTATTGCTTGGCGGCACCCGACCCCACTTACACAGCTTTCCTGCAGGTAGTAGAGGGGGAGGCGCCTTCACTGTGCTCACCGTTCAAAGCGAAGGTTCTATTATTGATAAAAACCTAGAGTATATTCACAGTAACCAAACGCAGGGCTTCAATTCAATGCAAATATATGTAAGTTTTTAAAATTAAATTATATCGATATTAAATATACTTTCAACTGTTTATAAATAATACAGAAATTTATAAAAGTGCAATAGAGACTTAGATTATGTATTGCACATTAGAGCTCCTCTAATGTCGCAAAACAAGAACTCCCCATGAACTAATAAGGGGATAAATCAGTGCTTTTAGGTAGGCTAGATCCATAATAAAGACTCTCAACTAAACTTAGGATGGCTTGTGAAAAAACATATTATAGAAACAATTTCCTCTCTCCACTTGTACATTTTGCCTGAGTAAAAAAATTGAGGCACAGTTTTTAAAATCTTAAAATTTTTATAACTTTACTGGTGACTTTTGTCTTTTAATGTTCTGATTATGGTCAACATTGATCTATTTACTATACCGTAGTATGAAAAATGTGTTTTAATCTCACATTGTGATAAGATGGTAAAATAACCCATTGACAATTTTATTAATTTATTTATTTGTTAGATTCCTCAACTTTTTCTGTCATTCGTAACATTAAAAATAAGTCAATAAACTATTTTTCTGATCTGCTGCTTTACTTCTGTTACACTTCCCTTGTACTTTTTTCCCCCTTAAATACTTTTGATATTGTTTCATTATTACTAGACATTGGTCACTTTGGATAAATGCAAAAAGATTTTTTCGAACCTTCGCTTTGTGCGGAGAGAAAATTATTATTATTATTATTATTATTATTATTATTATTATTATTATTATTATTATTATTACAATTAATTCAGGACGTGAAACGATCGATACATCTAAGATATGGAACCATTGCTTTACACCCTTTCCGAAGGAAGCCATACTTAAGATTTTTGCACCGTCAAACTCCTGGTTAGGTGTTGAACCAGCGAGCTTATGTCTATGCCGCATGTTAGTTACCACTCTACCAACATGTAGAAAATGGTAAGTCAAAACAGCTCAAGCTACAGTGAAGGCGTCTTCCTACCCCTTCGGGAGAACTGTGTAAGTGGGTTGGGTTGCCGCCAAGCTATACTCCATGCACAATTAACCACTGGGGATTGTTGGACCTTCTCCGTGTTCAAACGCAGGTTTCTAATTATTACACCATGCACAACACGTACTGCATTGTTGCATTTTTTGCAGAACTAGACTAAACAACAATCGTCCCGATATTGTAACAAAAACTAACGATATCAATGTTAGCACATTACGGGGATAGAGTAAAAATCTAAATTTGTTACAATGATTCCAGTAATGCAAGTGGCTAATTTATTTATTAGCTGCAATTCGAAAATGAAACGCGATTAAACCGTGCAAACGTCTGCTCTGTTATCTTTATTTTCAAAAACTAGAACGTAAAATTACTTATTTTCACTGTCAGCTTCCAGAGTCTTTAATTACCTTTACTCCTAAGCGTGTCAATCATGAAGTCCACCCTCTTTATCTGCAACCACTTAGGGCTATGTCAACTTATTCTTTGAATATTTGGTAATTTCCATAAAGGTCTTCTTTAACATTCGGGGAAATATGGAAAACATAGAGCACCAAATGCAGACTGTATAGTAGATGCCGCAGTGAGTTTGAGAAAGAGAGAGTTTCAGTTGTTGCTATAGTGGCACATGAATGTATGGTGTTACAAGAAAACTTTCCCTTTTCCCTTCGAATGATCGTTGTTTAAAGTTCGGAGCGTCAGAAAGTAAACTGTCGAGTTATCTCTTGTTCCAGGAAACCAACATGAATAATGCCACCTGCGCCCAAAAGCTGTTGCCACGAGTTTTACAATGGAAGTCTGTAATGTGATTCTCTTTTCCTGAGATGAGCTACTATGTCAGTATTCCATGGATTGACATTTCGTCTCTGACTCATAATAGTCTATCGTATTTTAGACTCCTGTAATACTGCCGTAGCATTCAGTATCTGGTGACATAAATTGAATAATGAGGGTAGATAATTAAAGAGTGCATTCTAATAATTATTGGTTTCTTATTGAAATACTCCTATTGAATCACCAGTAATGACCGTGTTTCATTCAACCTATAAAGAAAGTATGAGAGTAGGTTCATAAGTTTCCGGCCTAACCATTTTCTAGGTATGATAAAGACAAAAATTGTATTTCATTTTTCAATGCGTTACCCTTTATTGCAATATACCTCTCACATCTTTGAATTAACATTTTAATCCCCCCGCCAAAAATATGCAAAATGGGCATAAACAGCATCCACCACTTCTTCGTCACACTTAAATTTCCATCCACGAAGGGACTTCTTGAGTTTTGGGAAAAGGAAATAGTCATTGGGAGCTAGATCTGGGCTGTAGGGAGGATGGTCGATCTCCTTGAAGGCACATTTCTTCACAGCTTCCTTTGCAACAATAACTGTGTGCACAGGCGCGTTGTCGTGAAGAAGGCGCACACCACCACTCAGCTTTCCTCGCCTTTTCTCTTTATGGAAACACGTAGTCTGTGCAGTAGGCCAGCATAGTGCTTCCAAATTACTGTGGTGTTCCTTCCTCTCCTTGAAATCAATGAAGAGTATTCCTTCACAGTTCCAAAAGATTGTGACCATGATCTTCTTGGTTGACTGGTGCTTCGCCAGGGTTTTGCCACTCCATTGATTCTCTATTGGACAATGGATCATAGTAGAGGATCATAGTTTCATATCCTGTAGCAATGGTTTGCGGAACTTCTCTCTCGTTGCCACCGCAGAGCTCCAAAAATGCTGACAACAGATGACTCTTTGCAGTGACCTTATTCATGTTTAAATGCTGATGAATAATTCGAAGGACTGTTGTTTTAGAAAGGCCCAACCTTGCTGCTATTTCTGAAACTTTGAGCCGCCGGTCTTCATAATTTCTGCTCCCACAAGAGCGATGTTTTCAGGAGTGAGCACCTCCAAGGGCCGACTTGCACGCTCTTCGTCTTCAATGCTACCTTGACCTATTCGATAAAGCCTGGTGCATTCTTTTAAGATAGAAAATAAGGGACATGTTTCCCCGTATACATCGTCAAATTGTTGTTTAATCAGTTGGAGTAAGGGCTTCTTTTGTGAAGAATTTAATAACAGCTCGAAACTCCATTTTGAACATGTTACAATCTTCTACACATAGCCTTCTTTGTGCAATTATATATAAACAACTGAACATATCGGAGCGGAAGTTACAGCTGTAATTTACTTAACAGATAAGGTATGACACGAGATAAGGGTTTTGTGTAGGCGATAATCCTTATCGGCGAGGCCGGAAACTTATGAACCTACCCTCGTATATCAAGAATAATGATACGATTTGGGAGAGTTCTAGGAAGCGATGGAGCTAATGGAACGGCTTGAGGTGCTTATCTGCTATTTGTATAAGCCGGGACCGAACTGGAGCTAGGCGAAGCTGTGAAACATTTACACGGCACCGTTGTTACGTGCTCTTCAGAAGTAATTAACATTCAGAGCTCTTATCGTTTACAACCGTTAGTTATATGTGTATACGACAATTATCCATATTGAAAGTTACTGCTTAAGTTTACATAGCAAGCCAGAACAATTTAAACACAAATTAACTCGATTACTTCATCGTCTAGTATATACGTGCATTACTTTCATTTTGGAGAATTTTTTGAATAGTGTTTAATGCCTTATGACAAGTTCAATGTTCGTAGGTCTCTGTGGCTGCTTCACGAACTCAATGAATGCTCCGAGAACTGAACTGAATTGAGCCCAACTACCGAGGCACTACAGGCGGTGGACGCTACGATTGATATGAAATGATAAACTGGAAAAATGAATTTTTTTTGTAAAGGAAGGAGAGTTCCAGGCCTAAGTTTAGGTACATCCCCGGCATTTGTCATTTATGAGGACTGAAGAAATGCCTGAAAAAAAACTTTAGTCAGGAAGTACGGTCCTGGTGGGAATTGAACCCCAGACTTCCCCCTCACGAGTCAGTGCCTTAACGACCTGCACCAGCTTTTGAGGGTTCAGATAACGCATCACCTTTCGCATGTTATTCCCTTCCTTGTAACTGTTATTAGGGATTCACCATATGAGCTGTAGAAACGTTTAACTCTGCATATCTCGACCAGCAGTGACCAAAACTATGTAATCAGATTAATCAAAAAACCACTTTGGCAACTTGACAATTTACAATGCTATACTAAGATATGTTGTTTTGTTTTCCTCACCAAACGTTTTCTTTGAATTTGAATTTATTTCCAACTAACACAAACGACACTACACAATAAAATTGACATATTTCCATTATTTCACAATAACCGAATACAATTATTAATTTATTAATTTTTAACCCTAGTCCCCTGGTTCTTCATTAGTAGCCTTACTGGAATGTCCAATAATCAGGCTACTCTAACCAATATATATATATATATTAACAGTAATTATAATAATACAAAAGCATAAAACATCAAGAAAAAAATAAAACTCCAAGAAAAAGTCACACTTGAGGTCGCTATATTTCGAACTTTTGGAGTCCTTCTATGGCAAGAAGACAATGACTTGTCTTGGTGTGACTTTTTCTTGGTGTTTGATCTTTTTCTTGGTGTTTTATCCTTTTGTATTATTATAATTACTGTTAATTTGTTACACTGTTAATAGTATTACTTTATTTTTCTTTTTCTTTTATATTATATATATACACATATAAAATAATATCTGAATGCAAACAACCAATTTTAAATCATCCATATATGGCCAAAATGATATTCATGAAAATACTTTTGTGCTAAGTTGCTTGTTAAAATGTTGGTCCCAGTAGACACAATTCCAATTATTTTCCTTACTAACTTAGTTCTCAGTAGATAAACACTTTCATTTACTTCACCCTTCATTATTAGAAAGTATTTCTAGCAGTCAGCAATGCCACACACTACGTTTGTGTTTGCAATCAAGAGCATAATGGCAATTATGCCTGGAGGAAGGTACAAAATAGACTTAGCAAAATTAACCAACCATATTGTCACATGTACGGCCGAGGGTGCGTTAAATTGGTAATTGGTCAGATTTGTTATACAAACATTTAGTTTTATTTATTTGAATATTTTATATTCTTATGTCCCCTAGTCGCATCAGAAAGTGCGAACTTAGTTATACTCATGTGGTTTACCATTTCCGTAGTTGACTTAAAAGATTTTACCATGACGCAATCGACCGCTTAGCAACCAGCGGAATTGTGCTGCACTTCAGATTCTTCCGCTACCCACATAACGTATTTTCATTGGTTACTATAATTCAAACTTAGGTTGCTATACCATAATTGGCAAACATTACAACATAATGTAAAGACTCCTCTAGGCGATTGCAAAGCTATATTAGGAGGTAGCAGAGCCTCAAGAAGTGTCTGTTTGGTCTGTTCCACGCCTGTTTCTTCATTCGTCGTCTTGCCTGCCCTGTGGCCGCCCTGTACTCTCGGCTCTAAGAGACACCACCCATAAGGTAAAAAGGTCCGTTCGGCCCTAATGACCCAATGTATAGATATTCACTTATTGTGTGTTAACGTAAGGCTTCAGCATTAGAGGAGATAAAATGCGTGCTTTTTATAATCAGTGTTCAGTAAAAGAAATAGCAATGGGAGTAGCATTCTTCTTAATTACACCTGTGAATGCTCCTACCGCTACGTTACCCTAGCTCACACTCTAGCTGTGATAATAATATAGGAATATGTGTAATAAGCTACAACGTTCTAGTAATAATTTAAAATCTACCACTAAAAATATACTTTAAAATAATATTTCGAGCTATAAAGCTAAGAAGCTCTTCTACTCCAGGGCATTGTCGCTTGAAAACGAGATACGATATGGTGCTTTAAGAAATATTTGTTTAACATTAGCTATACGTCTGTTGACGTCAGGAAATTGTGCCCTCGCTTCTTCAACAATTCTATGACACGTATATGCAAGCTACGCAAGTACTTTAAGATACTTTTTTTGATTTCAGACATCTGTAACAAATAAAATCACATTCGTATATTTCACACAAGGGGCCAAAGCTAATTCCTAGCTCTATTAAAAAAAATCGCATATTGAAGGTAATTAATTGATTGCATGTTAAAAGGTAGGACCTATCGGTACCTCTGCATTCAACTTACCTGCAATCACATTAACAACATGATGCCTCATTGAACCTGTGCTTTCGCCGATTGAGATCCAAACCGTCTCTTTTTCAAACTTATTGCTCAGTAAAATAAAAGCAGCAGTAAAAGCTGCGCACATGCGTTCACAAATAAATAAATAAATAAATAAAAACAAGGTTGAATAACCATAGGGGACTCTTATTTTACTTCATTATCTATCCCTTTTTTATTACAAGCGAGGTTATTATTATCACTATGTGCATTTCGTAATATTACAAGTTGTAGTTCCTCATACTCTCACCAGGCTAAAACTTACAGAAAAGACCACTGTCCATTGCAAAAATACGCAAGTACGGAATTGAGAAACATATGAAGTGATATCAAAAAATTCCCGGAATGGTTCTGTAGCACGCCAACAGATGGCAGTATAGGGTTACACGTGCAGCACTAGGGAGCTGTAACCTTGAACTACCAATCTGTACAACTGCCAAATTGTATAGCTGTATTTACATTGAGTGCAGTGCAATCGGTATTTTTGTCACCACTTGCGTGCACTAGCCTGCCATTTTGTCATGGTCAGCAAGTTGGAACAAGTGAAATTTGCGTTAAACTTGGGGAAACCGGCCACAGTGACATTAAAAATGCTTCGTTAAGCTTACGGCGATGATGTAATGTTTCGAGTTGTACGGGTGCTTCAGAAGTGGAAGTAAATCCCTAGAAATTGAGAAAAATCTGTGAAATTTTTCATATAGGAGAACAATCAACTCTTGTGAACTTCTTTCTTCTCCAGAAAATGAAGACCCATTTCAAAGGTCGCCGGTTCATCACCATTAGCGATATACAGTGAGTTGCAGAAGGTTCTACACGCACTTAAAAACAATGTGACATTGAGGGCGCATTACAAAAGTGGCAGAAACGCTGACCAGTGTATTGCTATCTAAGGAAACTACTTAGAAGGAGGTAGTGCTGAAAAGTAGGTAAATGAAGTAATTTTTTGTACCAGAACCAGTCCGGGAACTTTTAGATAGCTTCTTGTGCTTTTGTAATACACCAGTTTTGATTTTTGCTTCGCTATTCTGAGGTATACAGAACATATCTACTGGTTAAGATATAATGTTAACCGTTCCGAGCTAAATGAGTCTTTAAGGTTCATTGAAGCAGAGAAAGCAGACGAGAGGATAGACTTTAGCAACTGCAGATATAGTTGCCCTATTACACTGTATGGTCACTTCCCAACTTCTATGTAAATAATGAGGTACTAACTTAAAATTTGGAGTTTCTCAGAATACATTCATTTCAATATTTATTACGTCTTAGCATACCAGAGAATAGATTTACCAGCTTACACAATCAAGTTTAAAACTACATAAGATAAGAAATATTAAATCTTGAAACGTTAGAAACATGGTTCCTAATTTAGTACTATTTTTTGTCCATAATACGTATGCATCGCATTCTCACAGACATACTGTCAGTAAAGATATTTTTTTTTTTCAAAATGAACGTAAACAACTTTCGTTTCGATGAGCACTAGACTTTTTTACAGTTACAACAGTTGCTCAAAATGCCCACCATCGGCGTCGATACACTTCTGAGTACGTTCAACTACTGACTGAGCAACGTTTGCGAAAGTGCCCTCAGCGATTACAGCACATGCCGCTTCAATTTCTTCCCGAAGTGCTGCCAGTGTAACTGGTTTTCTACGATATACAACGTCCTTAAGAGTTCCCCATAGGTAGAAGTCCAACGGAGTTAGATCCGGAGAACGCGGTGGAAACTCAATTGGATCTGTTCGTCCTATCCAGTGCCTTGGAAGATTGTCATCAAGGTACGCACGTACATCTCGATGGTAATGTAGTGGCGCACCTCTTGTTGCTTACGGTACCACGCTTTACGTTTGTCTCAAATACGTACTCGCGTCGGCGGATCTGTTCTGCACACACGTCTCCACTGCCTTTGAACTTCAACAGCATTCCAATGCAAAATTCCAACGGTTTTCCAATACTACTTCAAAATTGCTTTTCGCTGTTCAAACGATAATCTTGGCTCCATTTTGTTGTAGCAACGCTAGCAAAACGTAATGTGAGTTACATCTGTTTACAGAACATCTTACTATAATCTTGACTTCATTTGTTCATTGTTGATTTACCTGTCACGTACCAACGCTATCATAATATAATGTGAGTCATATCTATTTACAGAACATCATACTACACATTACTGTTGTTTTTCGGTTCAACTTTGAAATGTATTAAATAGATATCTATGTGAAAGTGTGTACACATTTTTTGGCCTCCTTGGTATTTTGAGATGCATGTTAATTGCACAAAATAGAAGTTCAAGCTTGAGAATACGTGTCACGTAGAAACAAAAGCTCCTGTAATTTTAAAGAATTTTTGGAGATATTCCAAATGCTTTATAATTTGAGCTTATTTTTATAAAATGTTATTTTTTGTCAACTGAACATAATTTATTACAAACTTCTTACTTCTATGGGCAGATTTTGCCGAGGCAACACCCAGTTTCCTTCTCAGTCATTATGCTTCCTGCCAACTTACTTCCCTTAACTTTCGCAAATGTTTCCACCACGACTATATACTAGGGGGAGCTGTTTTCAGCTAAAGTAGCGAGAAATCAAGGGTTCTAACTTGTACATAACGGACTAAGCGGCCGTTGCTTACAACAGTAAGTAATTGCGGCAAGGATTCTCTCGCCACCAGGTGGAAACAACGTTTCAACTGAAACAGCTGATGAAATATCTGATAGACTAAGTAAACAATGACTATTAAAACAAATTCAAACTCTAGCAAAAAATTCATTGCAAGCAAAATAAAGTGCGTTCTCAATCCCATACCCTTATATTACATCTGTGAAATTTAGAGCAAATTGTGCATATATTTAGTTATTTATTAATGAACAGCAATACGAGTTCAAAAACATAACGGAACTGAACCAGTCAGGAAAGTATCATAATGAATAAAAATATATTTTATGTTATTAGCATTTTGAACTGTACATAAAAGATTTATACACTAGGTTAGGAATAATAGCAGAATATATACTTGTTAATTTATACGTATTAATGATTAAAATTATTAAAATAATAAAACTTTAAAACGATGTTGTTAATGCCATATTTCAACATAGATATGTATACCTCAAACAGTTTAGTCGGTCCTGGTGGTGTAGTGGTTACCATATTTGCCTCCTAAGCCCAAAACGCGGGTTCGAATCCGGCCAGGATCGATGGATTTTTTCGGGCGTAAAAATCCTAAGTATGGCTTCCTTCGGAAGGGAAGTAAAACCGTGGGTCCCGTGTCGTACATTTACGGCACGAAAAAGAACCTCAAGCCTGAAAGAGAGGCGTCTGAGCAAAATTAGTCGGCCGTTTCACGCCCCGAGTTGAATGGGACGCTGATGACCTGAGATGTTAAAGAGCGTCCATAAATAAATCAATGAAAAAAAAAAAATCAAACATTTTGTTTCAACTAACTGCCGTAATCCTCTCAGATATCTCTGAAAACCTCGAATCTATATCCGTGGAGTTACCTGTGCACTCTTTTTACAATGTGATGTTTCAACACGTAACAGATTCTCGATTCTTCGGAGATACATGAACGACTTATAAGGGATCAAGCAAAAATCTAAAGGCGTTAAATCTGTGGACTTTTATGTTCAGTGTTTGTGATAAGCTTCTTTCTCGAATATCCTCTTCTATATCTTGCGAGCATTTGATAAATTTCGTGTGTTATTCTGAAAATATACCCGTTAAACTCAACTTGTTACCCGTTAAGTTGAATCTCTAATTCTTATCTCAACCTAAATTGGCTTTAAATGTTTGACTGCTTCAGTGAAAACTCTGGTTTTATTACGTAGTAAATCATATTCACCTAAATACCAAGGCTTTCAACTATGATAAATTCGTGGCTCCATTTCCCAAAAAATAGTCGAGATTTTATTTACTTTTTCTCTAATAGTGGCAATATAATTCAAATGTGTATTTGTTAACACCGAATGTGCAAAGTGAGCTGTGGTAGTGCTGAAATGGATACTGAAAGGTGAATAGACGATCAGCATTCCCTAGTAAACTTCAACATTCGCTGATACAATTAAAATAATTGTGTTTTGTGTGTAAGTACGAGAGTTACCTTTTAATTTTTTACAAAAGCTAGGAAAGAAAAAAACATTTTTTGGAATAAACTGTTTTATTGCTTTTCAGATCTATACACTTCTGCATATTTTCAAACCAATTCTGCAAACGTTTTTTTTCACTCTGAGCTTGATATCTCAAAAACATGATTTTAAAGACTTCAACAGCTTCTTGAGGTCATGAAAATCGCTGTTCACGCCTTTTTTGTTACATTCGGGAACAAACAGAAGTCGTTAGGCGATAAATCAGGTGATCACGGGCAATAGGACACTAATTCGATGTTTTTCTCCTTCAAATAATTAATTGTTTGACATGCTGTGAGAAATTTGACTCTGTCATGATGAAGAATTATGCGTGCCAACAAATTTTTGTACACCATTCAGCATTAACTGTTCTTCGATTCTCTAAAGGAATGTTTAGACATGTTGAGTACCCGAAGAAACAAACGCTCATATTCTTGGAAGTGCTTCGTGAATGAACAATTTTGTGGGATTCGGTTCATCTTGGAACACTCAAACAGTGGATTTATGGCGTTTCCGGTTCATACTAAAATATATCCAAGTTTCGTCACTTGTTACAATGTTGTATATGGATTTTGCAGTTCCTCTGTGGAATTTTTGAGCATTTCATTACACCAATTAACAAGAGCATTTTTTGACCTTTGGTCAGATTATGCGGAATGTATCGGGAACAGATCTTTTTCACAGCTAAATGCTCATGTACTGCAGTCTTCGATATGCTTAAGGATGCCTCTATCTCACTGTATCACATGTCGATCTTCTTCAATCATGTTGCGCACAGCATTGATGTTTTTGGAATGGCAACCGATTATGGTCAACCTTCACGAAATTCATCACTAACAGGTGCACGATCACAACAAAATTCTGCACACCAATTGTAAACGGTCTTTTCTGAAGTTGCTCCAACACCAAAAATTGATCGAAGCGATTCTATGCATAGCTGCTGAGTTAGGCTATTACTAAATTCGTAAAAAAATCATTCAACGAAAACCTTCACGTGAAATTTCTGTTTATTCACAAAATCACTTTGTTTAAACGCTCACTGTAAACAAAATACTTGGTCAATTTTTAACCTGCAACTGTTTTCACAACAATAAATATGAATTGTTCCGAAAATAGTAATGACATATTTGAATAGTGACACCTAGTCGTCGTTTGTAAAAACTTAAAAGGTGGCCCTTGTAAAGGCAGCACAATAAATGGTTAATTTCCCTTCTCTCTTCCTCTATTATCTATATCTAGTGCGGCGGTATAAATAAAAGGGTCGGCGATTCTTTCAGTTTCAGTTAGAACAGCATGTTATCGTTAGTTCCCCCAAGACTTTCGTTGTATTTGATTTGTTGTTCCTACTTGTATTTATTCATTATGTACAATTACGGTTTAAACCACGAGGCCTGTTCCGTCTCCACATAGTAGTATAGTCGGGCGTAAAAATTCTAAGTATGGCTTCCTTCGGCAGGGAAGTAAAACCGTGGGTCCCGTTTCGTACATTTACGGCACGATAAAGAACCTCAAGCCCGAAAGAAGAGACCTCTGAGTAAAAATTGTCGGCCGTTTCACGCCCTGAATTGAATGGGATGCTGATGACCTGAGATGTTAAAGAGCACTGGTAAATAAAAATAATAATAAAAAAATTACCTGGTAGATGGTTTTTATTGAAATTAGCTTTCCGTTTCTTGTCGATGGTGTCCAACATCCAGTCGTCCTATAGGTTTATAGTTATTTACTATTTTGTGGATGAGATTATGATCCATTCTGTTTACATGCTCCACCGTTCTAATATGCATTTGAAAGCTGTAAAGCTTATAATTTCAAATTCTTCACGAACATCTGTGGTCTAACATTTTATATTTAGCTAATGGTCTCAATAAACATATTTCTTAGGCCTCTATCCTTTATGTTTACTTTTTTGTTACAGACCAAGTTTCTGAGCCATAGAGTAGTGATGGTATGGCTAAGATTTCGTAAAATTTAACAAAAAATGATAGGAAAGAATAGCTTATAAAATTCAGGATTGCCAACCTTCCACCATAGTGTTCTGCGAGCAATTTGAAACATTATAATATTGCGAATAAAGTTAAAATATTGAAGGCATAGGTTTGAAAGAAAGGCAACGATTATAGTTTTTAAGACGACGCTGCACTCCACTGGGTAAGCGAGTTTCTACCTGTGTTAAATATTTTGTTCACGTTGACAAATTGCTTGGCTATTGACTTGATGCCCACATTTGTACGTACATGAAATGGAAATGGAATAATGTAAATTTAAGAACAAAAAACACAAACACAACATGGAGTGATTTGGATTAATAGAGACAGGGGAGGACATTTCGATACTTCACTCCTGCTCAAGGGCTGGCTATTTCTGCCTAAACCACCAGTTGAAGCACCTGTAGGAGGAAGAGATGAGTTGGAGATGACCCACCGCTGTGAGGCACGAACGTTGACGCAGTCTCAAACATTGTTTGCAGATGCGGGCGGAGTCACATCCATACAAGTAGTTTGAGCTTCTCCATATCAGTCCTCGGGGTAAAGCGCAAGCAACTGTAACACCGCACAAGCGCACTCGCCTTGTCCTTTCGACACTGTAACGGTACCAAAGTATATAATTATATGAAATGAGAGAGATAAAATTCGTGGCAAGGAAGGATCCATCCGAGCCAGGGAAAACTACGAAAAATCCTATGACCCTAAGAGATTTCAGCCTGAAATTTCCTTGAATGTAAGATTTAAATGTGCCTTACAAAGATGTTGAGACATAGTTGGAATTTTGTAATCCTTGTTTGCGGAATGAGAAGTATCATATGTCAATCTGTTTTCTTAATTAAGACATTAATTCAAGTAATCTTACAAAAGTTAATTTTAAGCCTCTTCGCCCTTCTTTAGTGGTGACTAGTAGTTTTAAACCTTCACTGGTAATCATTTGCAAAAGGTTGAACCAATATTTTGTTTCACATCTGATATAGTTGCCTGGGTAAATATTTTCCCAATTTTTTCGCCCCCTAAAAGAAAACAAATTGAATGTCATTTAATTTTAGAAACCAGTGATTTGCAGGATTATTTAATTTAACAAAATAATTCGTTTTTAACGATAAATCGCTCAAGAAAATATTTCGGACAGTGGTCAATTTTGCCAGACACAGCAAACTTTCCAAATCAGAACAGTCTCCGGGCTTACTTATGAGGCTGGACTAATCTGATTACAAACTCATTCCTGAGGAATTTTTCCAAAAGAGTGCTTTATTTGAAGGTTACAAATAAGCAAAATAGAAACATTGAGCAATAACTCTGGGATGGAGCTTATATTTTTCATATATTTTAAAATACCTTTGATAACTTTTTCAAAGCCACTAAAGGCCTTAAGACAAGGTTGTAACATATCTTCAACCCTTTTAAAATATATATTCAACATGCATTAGAGAGTTGGAATCCTCATGTATGAGTATGGGAGTTCCCATTGGACATGGAATAGTTTACTCTTTTTTAAAATGCGGACACCAGGTGTTGATAGCTCAAAGTAGAGAGGATGCAAAGTTTTTGATAAGAAAGTTAATGGTAGCACTTGAAGCTGGAGTACTTCAAATAAATATGAAGAAAACTGAATATCTGGTAGTAGGAGGAGGTGAAAAAATATAAATCTACCACAGGGAACCATCAGAGTAGTGAAGCAATTGAAGTACTTGGGATCCATTATTGGGGAGATGTGAAGCTGATGAGGACTACAGAATCTTACAGGCTAGAAGGGCGATTAAGATGTTAAATGTTGTTTTTAGAGCACAGCTTTATCTAAGGAAACAAAGAAAATAATCCTTCTTACATTAGAGGAGAGTATATTAATTTATGAGCCAGAAGGTTGGACTTTGACAGAACGCCAAAAGGGTAAACTTCCGACATTGCAGATGGATGACATACGAAGAGAAGTCAGGGTGTCTGGATTGGAAAGTAAAAGAAATGAAGAGGTTAGACAGGTTATGTATATGCAGGAATCAAAGCGGGCTCTACAATGGTGTGGTTACGTTAGGAAACTGAGGACGAACGATGGCCCAGAATTCTTTTGGAGTGGTCACCGTCAGGAAGGAGAAAAGATGGTCGTGGAAGACTACCATGGGTAGTTGGAATCGAAAAACTGCAAGAGCAGGATTTGCTAAGATGTGAGTGGTGGAAGTTAGGAATAAAGGGTACCCGTTGAAAAGTGGAACAACCCTAAAATGTATATATTAAAATTTCACCACAGACCAGCAATCAAAATTATACATTTTGTCATTTCTGATACATGCTAAAAGAAAATGCTTTCAAGCTAATGTAAAGGAGTTTTGAGCTGGCTGGTATAGTGTCGATATTGATACGAGTATTACAGCGTTATCTCCCCTAACTCTTGATTTATTTACAACTACGAATAACTGTTTAGTTTTTAACGCATCTTTACTTTTGGAAATTCCAGAAATAAGTAGTTTGTTGGCAGGTATTTGGATCGTATCTATTATAATTATTATTCTTTCCTTTTTAAAACACTATGTCTGCAATTTGAATGTTGCCAGTTTTCCTGCGTTTAGCTTACTGCATTTGAACTGAATACTCGTTCATTTTTTCAATTAGTCACCAGCGATATCATAAAAGTCGCCTGAGGACCAAAGTAGATTGCAAACTTTTTCCCTGCTGTACATTGTGGAAACAAAATGCCGCATA
Source organism: Metallyticus violacea (assembly GCA_030762175.1). NCBI lineage: Eukaryota > Metazoa > Arthropoda > Insecta > Mantodea > Metallyticidae > Metallyticus > Metallyticus violacea. The sequence continues at coordinate 120,092,644 of CM060831.1, forward strand.
ATCCCATTATGTGCTGATTAAGGATGACAAATGGAACAAAAAACTCGATTACCTTTGTAGTTTCACTCGTTTCCCCCCCATGAAAATATTATTTAGGAATGACGTCTTCTTTTCATTCCACTGAAATATTACAGGTTTCATTGTTTTTCGGATATGAAAGGAGAATGTTATTTTTTATTGCCAAATAACGATATAGCGTGTTTGGCATAATTGTTGTATTGTAATTCTTAAAAATATGAGATAAGTACTATTTAACCATGTTAATTACGTTATATACAGGCTTATTTCCCCATTAAAAAGTTGGCCAATTAAACAGTTAAATTGGGACTAGGTATATTGTTCCCAAATTTTACAAAAATAATACATTCATCGTGTTCTGGTATTAGACATGTAAGTAATCGAGACTTATCCAGAAACCACAGCCACGGGTGGCCGAGGTCGTTAAGGCACTGAATCGTGAGCGGGAGGTCTGGGGTTCGAATTCCACCAGGACCGTCCTCCCTGACTGTTTTTTTTTTTGTTTTTTTTTTCCCCAAGTTTTCCTCAGTCCTCATAATTGGCAAATGCTGGGAAGGTACCCTAAACTTAGGCCTGGAACGTTTCCTTCCTTAAAAAAAAATCCTTCCCAAATTTATCGTTGCATCTCATCTCAGTGATGAGATGATGGACACTCATCCAGTGTCCACCGACTGTGTGCTTCAGAAGTAAAAACAGGCGTTAAATATTACTCAAAAAAAAAAAAAAAACCCAGAAACTATCTAGCCATTTTAAATACCTCAAGAATCAAGCATGTGGTGTTGATGTAATAGGACAGCTATTTAGGGGAAAATGTTATAATTTATTAGTAGCATGTATCTGCTTTATTATATTAAAAGGTTCATAATTGATTTTCTCCCCACTTGCAATTTTTGTGCCTAATTTGTTGTGCCTGTCTGCTCTTCTGCTCCCCACTTTACATATTCTTATAGTATATAAACTACCATATACTTTAATAAAGGAACTAGTTAGAACGTTTCTATAGCAATTTCCATGATATTGGGATAATATATGCTACTTTCATTCAGGTGGTTTATTTTCACTAAATATTTCATCCTTTGAATTGACTTTGTTATGTCGTTGTTCATTAGTTCTCTTGGAATATTTCTTGTCCTAGGGTTTTTCTATTTCTCAGTTCTTCTATACATTACTCTGTTTTGATTTGTGATGATATGTTCACATTGTGTTCCAAACTTCTGAAGTAATTCCCTGTCTTTCAGAAATACTCTTGTCTTCCGCAAAGCCCTTTTAGAGACAATATTTAATTTTCTATTATTGCATATAAATAATTCATGCTTACGTTCTTCCTTCCAACACACACATCTTTTTATTCTATATTTATTTTCCAAAGTTTTTTTACTGTTTGCTAATTAGACTCAAACCCTTTTTCTATTAAATCTTATACTGTGTACTTATACACGTCTCATAGTGAAAATTTCAATTGCAGTTTCAACAACCTTTAAGTTTGATCACAAAGTATGTTATATAATGTAATGTCGTTACAACATGCTTCACATTATCAACTTTACATTGAACACTCACTGCTCTCAGCTTATTGCGGAGCGAGTTAGTATACGCACTGTATTTTGCCCTATTTTATTCTCTATTAATCTTTCGTTGTTTTCTGTATACACTCTTTTTATTCCCCAATCTCTTTTATTTGTACTTCGTTTTATTTTATTTACATATGATTCTATAAATGAAACATTCAGTTTATTTTGAAAGGTTAGTATATTATTAATATTAAATCTAATATTTAGTGTGAAAAAAGGAAGAAATGAACATTAATATGTTTATTTGTACTAATTTATCCTTCTTTTACCGGTTTTACTTTCCTTTTTCTAATGACATCAATGTATACGTTAAAATTCTCACGAATGATGAAATATTAAATAATATAAATTTTACTCTAAAGTTCATGGATATGTGAAACGAAAAATCTTATTTCGGAACACAAAATGATTCCTTAGCAACAAGTCATAACCAGTAGTATGTGTCTGGGCAACAGCTTATAAAACATGGTCACACCATTATCTAATGGGACTGTGTAACTACGAAAGGTTATTTCAATTTTCTGACCAGAAGGAGGGACCTTTTTCAATTTAGGTGGAATGAATTTCAATATGAAGATAGTTGAGTCGGGGAGAGTATATGCAAGTGAGCAAGACAAGTCAAAAGCTCAGTGATCTCTCATTAGAGATCTTTTGGACAGATGAACCAAGGGAGTTGAAAAGTAGGGTGGCTATGACGAAAAATAAGGCAAAACAATTTCTATAAGTACACCTATAAATTTTTTACTATAGCATTCCTCTTATTTAAATATTTTTCTCGTTAATTATAGCCTTACATCATTGTTCATTAATATGATCTCATAAAATGATTTGGTTTAAAGTTTGTTTCAATATAATACTTTTGTATAAAACTTATAAGATTTTCAAATAATTTAATCCCACCATAATTTTTCAAAAATAAGGATTTATCTATTTCTGTGAAAACTTTTCCGTACATATTTATCCTTGTAAGCATTTTAATACAGCATGCCTATTATTAAAGATTTTCCTCTTTAATTCTACCATTACAGTATTGTTTATTAACATGTTATCATAAATGATTAATAATAGTGTAGTTTAAAGTTTGTTTCAGTATAATCCTTCTGCGTGAAACTTATCAGTTTTTCAAATAATTTAACTATACCATAATCCCCCCCCCCCCAAGTCTCTTCCGTTGAAGATTTTCTCATATACAGAGGGTGCCAAAAATGTACACACACTTCAAGCAAAGAAAAAAACTGTGTTAACATAACAAAAATATTTCCACCTTGGCGTCTACAAAGAGCCCGTTGGTTATGCCGCATGAGAAGTAAGTGCTTTTACACCCAAAATGTTTATATGCAGCATGTCTCAACGCAAGATGTAATTTCATTGTCGTCTGCCCTATTAAAAAAATAGAAATAAACCGGTATAAAACTTTACTTTGTTGTTAGCTTTCTAAAAGCTTCGTAATGGGAAATTACGACTAATGTGTAACGTCGCAGCGTCAGAAATATCACATGCCACATTTAAAATGCTCTGCGCTCTTGTTAGAAAAAAAAATTAATGGCGTCCCTCTAAATTGGCGCTATATATCTGCATAATACGCCAAGTAACGGCTGTCATTTTTCACTGTGATGTCGGATGTCACTTCCAGTCCTTGCTCTGACCGCTTCTTATATGATCCTGTAAAAAGTGCCAAGTAGAATAATTTTACCTCGCAGCAAAAGGAAAAGAGCATCCATTGTTGTCCTATATGTTTCATCCGAACTATGAATTTTAGGCAGTGGTTTTTATTCTTTCTTTCTCCTAATTTCCAATTTACATGCAGATATACATACAAATATTATTCTTTTACAAATTTCCTTACCTTCTCCGAAACAATATCAAAACCTAATATATTACATCAAATTTCTTCTACTAATACATCTATAAAATATATTCAATTTTAACAATTTCCTCTTGTTAACTGCCGGGACCTCGTTTTCGGTTCATCAGCGGTTTCCTACTGAAATGTGCGGAAGATTTGGACTCAACAAAGCAAAATAACTTATAACCATCATCAATTTCTGAATCTCTGCGTATTTCCTATATCTCAACCACCTGGCTACATGTATGGTAAATGAACCCCCCCCCCCTTACAATTCCCCTCTTCCCCCCTCCGGTGTGTCTTCACACTCATTCCCTATACATCTCCATTTCTCCCTTACCTTCCCTAAAAATTCCCCAGTCTCATTAATTTTCTATATCCTCTCCTCTGTCAGTATTTTAATTTCTATTATATCATAACATAAGTTATCCCATTTATCATTCCAAATACTCTCCCTCCATTTTTCACTATTTCTTATTCTAATAAACAATGAAACATACTCTCTACTTTCCCAAACATTACCCCATGACACCTTAAACTTTTTTCGTACTTCTTTAATGAATAAAACCTCTATAGGCATCCATGCCAGGCTGTTCTTCTGAGCTGGTCACAATCATCTATATACTTTTCTCTTCTCCAATTTTTCTTTATCTTCCTATACAACTCCAAAGAGCTTTTATTCTGCAAGCTAAACCAAACCTCATGCTTCTCAGTATCTTCCACCCTCTGTTTAATTTCTTTCCAAAAACCTCTCCTATTCTTTTCACCCAATCTCCGAACATTCCACATTCCAATTTCTAATAGTTTCCTCGCTTCTCCAAAACATCTATTTTATATATAAGACATACTTTCAGTATATTTTTATTATCTAATTTAATACATCTATAGCAATATTTCATAATTCAACTATTATACCTTTCCTCCCTACTCTTCCCAATTCTAACAAACTTGCTCCCTTGGCGATCTTCTTAGTAAACCCAATACTTCTCTACAAAACAGTCTATGGACCACATCAATCTTCATCCAACCCTTTGACACCCCCCAAACTTCTACCGCATACATCATCTTAGCTTCAACCACATGTGTGTTCCACCATGCTCAACTACAGCATAATTCTCTCGCTGTAGATCCCAAACGATTATCCACAAACGGTTATATTATCTAAATAGTGGCTTGCAAATTTATAATATACACAAACCTTCAACGATGTATACCGCCACGGGTGGCCGAGGTCGTTAAGGCACGGACTCGTGAGCGGTCTGCGGTTCGAATCCCGCCAGGACCGTTCTCCCTGACTGGGGTTTTTTCCAGGTTTTCCTCAGTCTTCATAACTGGCAAATGCCGGGGAGGTACCTAAACTTAGGCCTGGAACGCTTCCTTCCTTAATTTATCATTTCATTTCATGTATCATCAGTGTCCACCGCCTGTGGTGCCTCAGTAGTGAAAAGGGGCGTTAAACACTACTCAAAAAAAAAATTCAACGATGCAAAACAACATGGAAGCCACCACGATATAATGAACTCGTCCAGTGACCGTTATCTGTCCACAATACGCGTCACTGCATTCCGGCAGTTGCGACTCGATTGTCGCGTGACTAACAATGCATAATCGTATAGTGCATTTTTCTCGAGCGTAAACATTGGCCAACGGTTTCATTTAAAGACATTTTGTACTGAATTTGGTGAAATATGTACATAAATAAAGTGTTGCATCATGATATTTATTGAAAATAGACAACAGGAAGGATTCTTACTCAATATTTAAGAGGTAACAAACTGTCTGATAAAACTACATATAATATATGGTAACAAACTGTCTGATAAAACTACATATAATATAAAGGAGCTATTATTGGCACAGCTATCAAAATCATTACGAAGACTTCCCCAGGGGCCGATATTCCATATTTCACGTCTCAAATGATACCCACCCTCCCCAAAAAGCAAAGATATGCGCTTATCTTGTGTCAAGTGTTCAAGAACGAAACGTATTCGGTTTTGTTTATGATTCAGAGATTTTCTTACTCAAAATCTTGAATCTTTAAATGTCACTTGGTTTGCAAATGAAGCATGGTTTCATTTCAACCCTCAAAACACGATTAACTGGACAACAGTAAAGCTTAATGCTGTTTTACTCACAAAAAATCAGAGTATGCTATGGTGTGATCGTAGATGAGTGTGAGTGGATCATTTTTAGCATAGATTATGGATAGGTACTGTTTTACATCGTGTAAAATGTTTATTAGCCTAAATTGCACAAATAAACACTTGATTAAGATTGCATAAACTCTCCCATGCTTGTGTCGCAAAATGTAAACAGAGAAACAAAACCAAAGGTCTTATTTATCGAATATTGAGTGAAACCAAATGTACAAGGTATTCAATATAACAGCCAATGACTTTTACAGATCCTGAGACCATCTGCACATGTGTCTATCGAGTGCGCATTTGGAAAATAGTTCATTCCTTTCGTAAGAGATCTCTTTTGGTGAGATTTAGTATTGGAGTACTACACAGCAAAGTATATATTCGAAAATAGCCATATTTCCAGAACTATGGTTTAAGTACAGAGAGGTCAGGTAGGAAAGCATCAGATTTAATGAAATGAGGAATATGGTTCACGTGTTATGTAATAACTTTGACATTTACTAAGCCCTTCGTCATTTATTACGTCTAATCTGCAGTTTTATCTTAGATGGATTCCTACCAAATCGTAACAGTTGCAATATTGACTCTCTTTGAATTGTGCGACGCCTCCAGAGAGAACCAAAAGTACATTCTAACATTCTGTTTGTTCTGTGTGACTACCACTGTAGAAAGCTTCGCATTTTCCGTCCGCTTAACTTGTCAAAAGTCTTTTGATCTTTGTTTTCCTCCCCCCTGAATTCCCTTTAGGCCAACAATGAATAATTCCCAGGCTTATTTGGTAAGGCTTAAACTTAAGTGTATTTGAATAATAGGAAACATAGAACTTTTGGAGATTTCCATTCACAAAAGAAACAGTCGCTGTAAGAAATATTATGAAACACAAGTTACTGCTTATCAACGCACTTAAAAAGTTTAGAATAAAACCATATCCAAGCTCTGAGGCTTACAATCAGAGTCCGGCAGTTAGGCAAAATGCCTTTTTTATCTGGATGAATATATTTAAGAGTCAGATAGAAATTAATATGCTTTCTTGCTTTTGGGTTCGGTAGGGTCAGCTTTTATTTTGTTTATTTTGAATTCTTACCTATTTTAAGGTTTATAACATTTTTGCCTGTTTTTGATCACTATGGGTTTTTTCCCACGGCTATTTACGCATTTGAAAAAAAAAACACATAGAATTTCAATATATCGAAGTGAAAAAAACTATAAAAATAATGGCACGTTCACCTCACAAAAATAGCTATTTATATTAATTTCTTTTCAAGCAGTCAAAAACTTTCTCCTCACCCCATTCACTTACGCTCTTTAAATAGCATAACCTGTATTAGTGAAAGGAATGTATGGTTACCTCCGGCATACGAATACCAGGAATTAGAGATGATGCAAGAGTACTGTAATTTTGAATAGTGCTGGCGAATGAACTTGTATCCATCTGTGTGAGAAAACCCTTGGAAATTTGCGGTTGCGGTAACTTTTCAGCTGCATAAATGCAGGAAACAGTTGCAAGCAAGAAAGATGAGAGCGGTATAGCTGTGCAACAAACCGTCGCCACAATGAGTTCAATACGGAAGTAAGAGAGATACTAACCTGATTTCTCTATAAACAGAAAATGAACTCGATCAGAAATCACTGCGCATTTTTTGCTCGTTTGCTAGGACTATTCATTATTTTACTTTGTCTTGATCAACATTTCCACGATGTCCTGAAATGTGAATGTATTACAACTTGTTTTAAATATACTCCAATCACTTCAGTGGAAGTAGAACGTTCTTTTTCCATGGTGAGAACTGTTCTCTCTAACAAGCGTCTGACTATGACAGTTGATACTTTGAAAAAACCTCTTGTTGTTACTTGTAATCAAGAGAAGACTTCATAAGCACTTTAATTATGTAACAAAGAAATTATTAAGTATCTTAACTGCCTATTTTAATTATATTACATCCCATTTTCAGTATTTTAAGTGCATTTTTGCCTGCCTATTTTAACCAAAATAAATTCCTGAATTGGCTTCTTCTTCTTCTTTTTCTTCAACGCCCATTCTTGGCTGGTCAACCACTTAACTCCGTGCCCCCAGTACATCCGTTCTCATCCTTCTAATGAGTCACTCCCTCTGAAGTGCTGTACAGTAGAAGATGATCAGAGGTTCCTTCCTCTTATGCCTGAATTTCCGAGCACTGCTTATAATAGAAGAAGTAAACATACGAATCATTAATCACTGACACGAATTAAACTTGAAATAAACTCAAAATACGAAATCAACATTCACCCTCAACAAATATATATATATATATATATATATATATATATAAGAAAAAGAAAATAAAATAACACTTAACAATGTAACAAATTAACAGTAATTATAAAAGTAGAAAAGGATAAAAAAGGATAAAATAGCGCCAAGTATTACAAGGCTTCGGCTATGGTGGTGGGCGTGCGTCACACAGTTTGTCAAGAAACCTCCACCAACCCAACACATTATCACATGGTGCATAGCTACAAAGGGGATTAGAATTGTCCTTTTCAAGACGATTACAGAGCGCATATCAGCAGTGCAGATTGAAGCATACAGTCAAAGACGTGTGGTTATGTATGAATATTTCAACCACTCTGTGAATCTCAGCAATGGAAAAAATGTGCTACCGGTCTCCTTTTGGAATGATCCGCTCGTATTTTTACCTACCAACTATGAGTCTTTGTATTTATGAGTTACTCTCTGTTGTTGCAGAAATCTTCTATTTCGGTTTAATAGGAGTGCAGGACCTCATCTCCATTTAATGTTGAGGTGTTGCTGTTTTTTTTTAAGATAAATACAGACAACCAGTGCTTTATGGATGCTTAAAAGTATTGCATTAATTAAATAGTTTCGTTTTCACATATTACTGACATTCATCGTTTTAGAAACTGATTTTTCAAAAGACTGTGAAAGACTGAAGGTTTACTATTTCTGGGGACCGTAGTCTTTGCAGCACCTCTATGTACTGTTTTTCAGACAATAATGAAATGAACTCAACTTCGGCTTTATCAACTTTTTAATACTTTTAGTAATCAATTGTTGCCTCTTTCATGGTTTTGTAGCCGTTTCACAGAATTTAGCAGCGCGGTCTCGGCGAAATGGAATTTGTGTAACTGAGTCAAGATCTCGCTATTTAAAACTAGATGAAAATAAGTAACACCTTATGATAGGAGACGTTTTGCTATATTTCTGGCATTGCAATGCACATGTATCTTCCAAAATTGAATCAGTTTAAACTTGAATGTACACCAGGTCTCTGAAGTCCACGATTTGCATGCACGCGATTCTGATATTCAAGTTAATTTCTGTAATGGTAGAGTAATTGAACCACTCTTAATATTTTCTCGTCATACAAGGTGGTTACGTGCATAAAATCGGGGTTTTTACTACTCTAAACATACCCTCAAAAATGGGACAGTGCTTCATCAATAAAGAATATTACATATGATTGAATTAGTTTATCATTATCGTTCCATTCCCCGTCGGTCCTGGTGGTGTAGTGGTTACCATACTTGCCTCCTACCCCAAGATCGCGGGTTCGAACCCGGCCAGGACCGATGGATTTTTTCGGGTGTAAAAATCCTAAGTATGGCTTCCTTCGGAAGGGAAGTAAAGCCGTGTGTCCCGTGTCGTACATTTACGGCACGAAAACGAAAAAGAACCTCAAGCCTGAAAGAGAGGCCTCTGAGCAAAATTTGTCGGTCGTTTCACGCCCTGAGTTGAATGGGACGCTGATGACCTGAGATGTTAAAGAGCGTCCATATATAAATCAATCAAAAAAAAAAATTATCGTTCGGTGACATACAATTACAGAAATTTATTGGAATATTACGACTATTTGCCACTTGTGAGCAACAGTGACCTTGTATGCTTTCAAATTTAAATTGACTCAATTTTGGAATATGAACTGATCGGTGTGGATAATAATTTTCTAAAACATACCAGAAATACGTAGATGCAGTGAAACAGAATTTCTAACATCTTCTGCCATAAAGTACGTGCTTATTTTTATTGTAATTATAATTGCGATTACTTTAATCATTTACGCGGTTATTGCATCCGCATTGTCGGGAGTTACCACTCTCACTGCCGAGACCCGCGAGCTGCCGTGAAACGGACAACAAAACAATGAAAGACCCGGTGTGGTGCATCATAAAGCCTTTCGGCAGCCGGTAGTTGTTTTACCACATTAAATGTTTTATCTATGTCTTTTGGGCCCACCAAATAAAATATTTCCATGAAATTTTAACCATTTACCTACCGCACAGACTATGTGTCTCCATCAAAGAGAAAAGGCGAGGAAAACTGAGTGATGGTGTGCGCCTTCCGCACACGGCTCTTGTAAAGTAATGTGCGCTCAAGGAGATCAACCATCCACCCTACAGCCCAGATCTAGCTCCCAGTGACTATTTCCTCTTCTCAAAACTCAAGAAGGACATTCGAGGAAGGACATTTAAGTGTGACGAAGAAGTGATGGATGCTGTTTATGTCCATTTTGCACATAAGACTTCTGGCTATTTGAAGGGGGGGGGGGTTGAAATGTTAATTCAAAGATGTGAGAAGTGTATCGCAATAAAGGGTAACTATACTAAAGTAAAATGTAATATTCTTTTGTCTATGCTAGGGCAGAGGAGTATGAATATAAAAAAAAATTTCAAGTCCCCGAGGGCTTGAGATTTTCTCATATTATTTCATTGTTTATGGAATAATTTTAGAATAAGCTTACCTGCGTTTTATTGTAAAATGTCATTGTTTTGCATTTGAAAGTTTAAAGTAACTTTCCTAAAGAATTGTATAACATGCTGCGAAAACTGTAAATAGTTTTAGTTTGTGTGTACTAGAAATGAAATGTAGCATAAAAGCTATTCCGTTAGTAATTCGCGACATGCGGACTGGGAGTATCCTGGGGCAATGTTGCAGACCCGCGCTGGGATTAAAATTCTTTTTGAATTAGCACTGGATGAACATTCACACAGAAACTCTGACACAGCAAATATTTGGCGCTTCATCTCAAGCAGGAAAATTCCGATCAGCAGATCGGGATAGATGCTCTGTGTGGCGCGTCGCTAGCCCTCAAGGTGGGAATGCATCATTCTGAAAAAGCCCGGAGCCATTTGGCGTTCGCCAATATGTTGATCGGAGTCGGGCCTAGGAGTCTGCTCACGATTCCGGATTATATGTACTCAGAACGATTGCTATCGAGCTGTTCCCCCTCCCCACGACACACACATAGGAAGAGACGTGCGTGGAATTGCCCTCCTGAAGCAATATATCACTTGCTTCCTTGTAAGCTTATAAAAGGTGCTTACATGGAGCTATACTTGGCAAATCCTAATAAGAATTTCTCGAGGCATTTAATTCATTGGCTTCCTTCCATATCGAATAGCTGTAGAGCAAAATGCATCCGATCTTCTGGATAAGGACGAAAGAACCAAAGAGGAAGAAGGAATCCTTGGGCTGTAGTTGTGGCTTTTGTGTGTGCTTGCGTTTAACCTCTTAAAGGGAAACTGTTACGAAACTCAGAAGTTTCAAACAAGTAATATAAATCCAATATGCTGCGTGCAACAGAACTTGACAGCAACGTTAGCAAAGTTGCATTGTCTACAAGAGTCTGTTGTTCGTTTAGAAACAACTTAGATTTAAAAATATATGTCCGAGGGTGCCAAAATGTATACACACTTTTATAGTAGATATCTATTTAATATATTTCAAAGTTGTACCGAAATACAACAGTAATGTGTAGTATGATGTTCTGTAAACAGATGTGACTCACATACATTATGACAGCGTTGCTACGTGACAGGTAAATCAACAATGAACAAATGAAAGCAAGATTATCATATGACGTTCTGTAAACAGATGTGACTCAAAATACGTTATGCTAGCGTTGCTACGACAAAATGGAGCCAAAAGTATCGTTTGAACAGCGGAAAGCAATTTTGAGGTGGCATTGGAAAACCGAGAATGTTATTGAAGTTCAAAGGTAATGGAGATGTGTGTACAGAACAGAACCGCCAATGTGAGTAACAATTGCACGCATTCGAGAAAAAATTGAGACGTTGGTACCGTATGCGATGTTCACAAGGGCAGATTTGGGAGACCTCGCACAGCAACAAGCCGCGCGCACTGGATCCAAGGCACTATCCTAGGCACTGAATGGGACAAAGAGGTCCGATTGAGTTTCCACCGCGTTCGCCGGATCTAAGTCCATTGGGACTTCAACCTATGGAGAACACTTAAGGATGTTGTATATCGTATAAAACCAGCTACACTGACAGCACTTCGGGAAGAAATTGAAACGGCATGTGCTGCAATCGCTGAGGGCACTTTCGCAAACGTTGCTCAATCAGTAGTTCAACGTACTCAGAAGTGTATCGACGCCGATGGTGGGTATTTTGAGCAACTGTTGTAACTGTAAAAGTCTAAGATGGTTAGTGATCATTTTATGTTTGTGTGAATTCAGTTTTGTTATGTTAACACTTGCTTTTGGCACCCTCTGTATATATAATATTTATTTTTAAACTCACGAAATTTTCTTCTCTTCTTTTTTTTCTGCATTCTCATCTGCCATTTCTTTACTTGCCATATTCCTTGCTGCATCCACACATCGGCAGCTTCTGATACTCTGATTAAAAGTAAAAAGAAAATGAATGAGCACCATTACTAAATGCACCATTTAAATTATTACTACGGTCTTTAAATTACGGTCACTGAGTTATAATTAGGGAACCAAGTCTGGACGGTATAACGTTGCTGCGGTTACAGCTTTAAGGAACACTAACTGTAGGAAGCTGTCAGCTGTTTACTGTACTGTGGGCAAGCTTCAATTGCCTTTTCCCCTGGAACAGAAATTACAATCATGCAGCTATTTATTTATGTTAAATCAACAAGATACACGTGAGAAATGAGGTGTATCAGAGTTAGCTCAGGAAAACAACGTTGTCACGTCTCTGAAATATCTTTCAGTACTTTGTAGTGCTAACAGAGATCGAGTGCGGGGAGAGAGTAAATTATTTATTCACTTATTCGTTATTTATTAATTAACGCTCTAAAATATTCTTAGTAATATGAGAAACAGTTTATGCTCAAATTTCGCTCCACGAAAGTAACGTTGACAACGCTATACCCTTTCTACGTTCTGGTGGCAGTGTACTATTTGAATGAACGCGATAAAAACTAAACACTAGGAGCTCTTTGGCATTAAAGTTGATCCCGCAATTTACCTGCGGATTCGTATATAAAATGAAATACTACACACAAGGAAATTAACGTCTAATTGCCTGTCTCGTTCTGCCACACAACTTTCTATACTTGATGTATGCCTTGAAGATACGAAGGGGCATTGAATATCTCTCCATTGCATTAGACTACTGCACTATTTAATGAAATCTTACTTTCGACTGAACAATACATCTGCCCGACTCTGTCGTAATTCCGCTCGCAACTGAATGAAAGAGAATGGGTCTTGCGTTCCATGTGAGGAATTTCAGCTTTAGGAGGGGTTAGATCCGCTGATCACCGATCTACGTTGAGAAATTTTAAATTATTTTTATTATATAATTACTAATTCGTTTAAAGACTTGTTTATTTAGTTATTATTAGTCATTAAGAAATCAAATATATAAGATCTAATTCAAGTAAACATTTTAATATTTTACTTATAGTATGCAATACACGATCCTTTCAATTTTCATACATCATCTGCAATGAACAAGTTTTCTAATATAAAAATTAAACAGTTTTTGGTTCTTGAAACTGCGAGGACTCGGAGTTTCGGCCTTAGATACCGATCTCTGGGGGCTAGAGAGACCTGGGCTTCCCAATGTCTCCAAAATGGATGATAATATTAACGTATGTTTAACTTTGAAGTTTGGCAAGCTCATAATATAAGACTGAAAGAAAAAAGTCTACAGCGACATTAAGCGGCAATATCTCACAAGTTTCCAAATTCTTGACTGCATACGAAGTGGCTTATAAAAAGTTCACCATCTTTTCTTTTATCTAAACCATAAATACCACACCAAAGGTGCATTCCAAAAAGATTAAGATTCTGTAAGCCCTTTGCAATCCTAAATATAAGCACTGTCAAATGTTTTTGAAATAATTAATAATTCAATGTATTCTTACTAGATTTGAAATACCTGCTTCTCATCTGCTGGTTAAAAGTGAACAATTCATCACAGAAGTGATGATATTACAGACATTATTAATTTTTAAAATGACAATATTGATTCTGACAGGTTGATATTACATCGCAACATGAAGATGGACATTTTGGAATCAAAGTGAATAGGTACACCCTAGGTAATTTTTCTGTAGTCGTACTTTTTTCCAAAAGTAATAGAATTCCTTTCGGAGTTAATCAAATTCGTACCGCTTGTTTTTACTGATCTGGAATCAAGTTGTACAGCTCAAATATCATTTGCGAGTTTTAGAAAGTTGAATAACTTTTTAAGATCGTCAGTAGGATAAAGTTGTATTAACGTAATCACTATTCTAAACTGCCATAGAAACATAACAAGATCCTTGGATCTCAATGGTATAGACGCTGGTTGAGTTGCACAGGCAATCGTTCGTCAGGCTTTTATTATTCCTTAAAATGTTTTTATTAATTTTCACGGTTTTAATGTATAGTAGTTCTTTATTTATCTTAACTGACTTTATTGATTTCCATCATTCTCTATATAGATTGAATGAATTAAGCCACTTATATACTATTCAGGGCTAGGGCCTCCACAAGCAGGGGAACCCATTGATTTCTCATATGGTGAGCTAGTCCATATGAGCTATTGCCTATGAGTTTGTTAAGTCTTGTTAGTTTAACTAGAAGGTTCAAGTGCTCAGTCTATTAAGTGTGGTATCACTTTCACTATTGGCTTCGGTTTTCTTCTTGCTGCAGCTGTTCCTAGGCTCTTCCAGGTACTGCGGTTCTATGCTACGGTGGTCCTGTGCTTTCCTGAAGTAGTCTGCCTACCTCGTTCTCGGTCTCCCTCCTCCTCTCCTACTGATATATGGATCCCATGTGGTAGCTATATGTCCCCAGCTGCTGTTTGGTAGCCTTGCTACATGTCCGCCCTATTTCCACTTCAGGATGTTTGCACATTCAGCCATGTCGTTTATTCCCGACATTTTTCTTAATTCCACAGATGATGTTTTACCCATGAGGGATATTCCGAGTACTTTACCCTCCATGTTACATTGGCAGATGCTAATATTATTCTTTTCCACTTCTGTTAGGTTAAAAGTTTGGCATCCATATAATAGTGTTAGGGAATATGCATGAGCCCAGCACGTCTAATCTCAGTTTTCGGCTCAAAGTATTGTCCATCTGTATGAATTTCAATGGCCAGAATGTTCTCCATGCTGAGGAAATGGTTTGTTGATTTCTTTGCCCATACGATGCTAGAATGCAACTGTTTGTCCTAAGTAGACATACTTTGTTACGTATTTTAGTGTTGTTGAGTTGATTCTAACAGGAGTTACTTGACTGTTTGTCATGATCTGTGTTTTCTCCATGTTCATAGATAGACCGGCAGTTTTACTGCACTTGTTGAGATCTTGTAACATTCTTTGAAGACTCTCTGCTGAATTAGCAAACAGGACTATGTGTCTGCAAATCTTAGGTTCGTGAGTTTGTAACATTTATGTTAATTCCAAATCTGTTTCTCCATTTTATTTTGCGCAATATTTCCTCTAATATGCTTGTGAAAAGTTTCGGAGAAATTGGTTCGTCTTGCCTTAACCCTCTTCCACGGGTGACCGAGGTCGTTAAGGCGCGGACTCATGAACGGGAGGTCTGGGGTTCGAATCCCGCTAGGATCGTCCTTCCTGACTGGGGGTTTTTCCAGGTTTTCCTCAGTCCTCATAACTAGCAAATGCGGGGGAGGTATCCTAAACTTAGAGCTGGAACGTTTCCTTCCTTAAAAAAAATCCTTTCCCAATATATAATTTCATTTCATGTATCATCAGTGTTCACCGCCTGAGGTGCCTCTGTAGTAAAAACGAGCGTTAAACACTACTCAAAAAAAAACTCCTTGTCTTGATAGTGCCTGGATTGTACTTTCGTGTTCTACGGAGATAAAAGGCTTTTGTATAGCCAACAAAGGCAATGTGAAAGTGTAGATTAAATTCCTCCATCTTCTCCATACCTATTTAATCGTTAAACAAAATATAACAGTACATTTATTAAACAAATACGTCGATTTTGTTATTAAATATGACCTTTTTACTTAATTTGTTCTGCTTATACCATTAATATAGATTTAATTTTTTAATTTATTGGGAGGTACAATGAAAACTTTGTGCTTTGATTAACGCCCCTGAAATGTATATTTGCAAAAATTTCATAGGGAGGTTGCCCCCCCCCCAATATATTACAGAAGTCGGCGCCTATGATTTCGGTTATGCCAGTTTATCACGAGAAGTGAGAATAGAAGCTTTATCTTGGAAATATTAACGCATCTAATTTATGTTAAGTACTCTTTTTTTTGTTACTTGTATTTCTAATATGAGTGAAGCATCGTCGTTTTTTTTTTCTCTGAGGATATTATCACGCAAAGTGGGGGGTCTCTAAAAAGAGCGTTGCATACGAAGCAATGAATGAGAAATACAGCCCAAAGCTAAAGCAGGAAAGGGAAAGAAAGTTCAATCTGTTACACAGAGTTGCTCAAACAAACTTGTTTACTTATTAAACTATCCTTATAATGTTTTCTTTTTGAAAAACGTTTATGATGGGGAAGATTTCAGATATATAGGGAGGCTGTTAAGATTGGTAAACCTAAACAACTTGTTATCTCAAAGAATACGCCTAAAATTTTTAACTTAAGGTCCGAGCATTATGACATAAACAATCAACTTGTTAGAAATTTTTTTCATGCTAATGCCAAATGGATTTTAGTCATACAGATGAAAATACTACAACAGGCCGCAATATACATAAATCGTTCAAATAAAATTTTTACATTAAATATAAAATATAACGGACATAAACCCCCCCATAAAGCACATGTTATCGTGTTTAAAGAACTTGATATAAAAAAAGCTAGAAATCTTACCTAATAGTTCACAATGATATAATCTATTCAAAGAAAATCAAAAGAAACGCTCTACTTAGCATACGCTCATTTACAAGAGAAGTCCTAGATTTCGTTTGTGAAATTCTACACCAAAGAATTCAGTGGCGATTGTCGCTTTTCTGTAAAACGTCAGAATTGCTTACTGGATGGCTTCTTTTAGGCATAAATCGCTTGGGTTCGAACAAGCAAATCCTCACCAAAGTTCAGCTTTAAGTAGGCATCGGGATTCTTAAGCATTTAACATCAAGTTAGGTGCAGTCGAACTACATTCAATACAAAGTTGTGAACCAATGAGCAACACGCGTAAGAAGAGTAACCTATTGTTCTCCTCCCACCTGTTGTCAAGTCCAATACCAACATAACTTCATTCCGGTTTTAGTGCTTAGAAATTCCGATGTCTGATTATAAACCGTTTGCTCTGAGTTCAATGGTGATATTCGTTCTTGTGTAAAATGCCACTGGATCAGTAATGGGGTCTGAAGAAAAGGTTATATTGAAGCATACAATACAAGCGGCAGCATAATTTCGACTGTAAACAACTGCGGCGTTTTATTCAGAGAAAAGCAACTGCAGTTTGGTGCGATTTTATTTGCTCGAACTTGAAGATTTTCCTTATGAGGGAATTCCGGTTATTCTATCATGAAATCTCTCGTTGGAGTGTTCAGACACTTTTCAGAAACAACATTCTAGATGCTAATAAAGAATGTCTCATAATTTTAATAATAACGCCTGCATGAGCATACATAAGCAAAGAATTTTGAAGCACTATATTTATTTCCAGTTCTTAGTTACTTGTAAGTATACTTTCTTTGACAATTGTTTCATTTGTTTCACTAACTGTTATTGCTAAATGCTATGCTCACATGCACTGAAGCTAAATTCAGAATCATGAAAATGAAACTACACTTTACACTTTTACACAAGTAGAAGAGAAAAAAGAAAACATACATTAACAACTTACATTGATTGAATATCAGTAATGAAAATATTAGAGAAAATTAATGGAGAGAAACGCACACCTAATTATTTTGTCCATCCTTATAACTCCTGTAAGATGCAACCATTATCGCATGCATGCCGTGAAAGTATATGAGGGTATAACTTGATAAATATATAGCGATGCTTGGACACAGGGTATTTTTTTTACATTCTTTGTATTTAAAATTATTATTTTAGATTATTATAAAATATATTTTGCATAATATAAGTGCATTTTATTACTATAATTCTTCATGTGTGAGTTTTTCAACATACATGGCTATTTATTTATTTACTCTGGAAACTGTTAAGGCCATCCTCTACTAGGCAAAAACATCCAGCAAACGTACTCTATACATAGTTATACAAAATACAGCAAATAAAGCGAAATTAAAGATATATACAGCATGTAAATACTAATTTTTGTTAATACAGTTACAAAGTTGATGGCGATCGTGTTAGAATTCCATTATGGTTATTTACGTACCCTAGCAAGAATTAAGGCCACGTGGCCTTCACTTTCATTCAATTAGATGAAAAAAACAGCAAAATACAAAGTGCAAGATACACAGCTACATAAAATACAGAAAAATAAAGCTAAATTAAAGCTATGTACTTCATGTAGATATTACATATTTTAATATATTTAGCCACGGGTGGCCGAGGTCGTTAAGGCGCGGACTCGTGAGCGGGAGGTTTGGGGTTCGATTCCCGCCAAGATCGTCCTCCCTGACTGAGGTTTTTTCCAGGTTTCCCTTAGTCCTCATAACTGGCAAATGCCGTGGAGGTACCCTAAACTTAGGCCTGGAACGTTTCTTTCCTTAAAAAAAAATACTTCTTTCCCAATTTATCATTTCAATTCGTGTATCATCACTGTCTATCGCCTTTTGGTGCCTCTGTAGTGAAATCGAACGTTAAACACTACTCAAAAAAAAAAAAAACGAGTATAAAAGGGGATGAAGCAGGAGGAGAAGAAGAAAAACAGGAGAAAGAAGAAGCGAGAAACTACCTGTTGTGATTGTTAGACCTAAGATGATAATTTAATCTACGTTTAAATTGTTTTATTGTCCGGCAAACTCTGACTGCGATTAGTTACCCCACTGATTCTCGTTATGTCTCCCTTTTTTGCCAAGTTTGAAACAATTTAATTTTCTACTATAAAAGAAATAAGGTCTTGTTCCTAACCACTTCCAGTTTCTACTTCATGAAATCTTATTTACTGCCACCGTCGGTATTAAAGCTAGCTAACTTCCAGAAGCACAAAGCCTCTTGTTCTCAGAGCTGAAGACGGCAGAATAGTGAACGCGATTCAACAAACTTTGCAAAGAGAAAGGTCTATTAACAAGAAAGAGGCATGTGCTGCTATCAGATAATGTCAGTGTTGGGGTTAATTTCTGACGATTGAGCACTTCAGAGGAAGAACGCGATCAGTGCACATTTTTTACCTCAAGTTTTCTCTCTTGTGGCTCCTGCAATTAGTTTTGCTAATTTTCTCCCGAGTGTTTCTAATTAATGTTTATTTATAGTTCATTTCGATGAGCTCACAGTGTACTGGGTGATATGGTTGCCTTCCTATTTAATTTTGAAACTAAGAGCACCTATAGATGACAAAATATTTCTTATCAACGCTGGTTCAACAGCAGAAACTGTAACTAAGAAAAGGTCGCGTTGCCTGCAGGGAGACGCAAATGTGATCTGCTATCAAGGGAAACAGTTGGTATTTATTTTATAGGTATCTGTAATTCAGGAAACTATACAGTTTTAATTTAAAATGTTATTGTTACTTTTAATGCTGCTAGTATTTTGTATCACCGAGTGGGTTAGGACTTGCTTTCAAGATGTCCTAGGTTCAAATCTGAATGCCAAAACCTACTAAGGTTTTTCTCAGTGTAAGTTAAGAAGGGGAAAATGCCGAGTTAGTTTTTCTCTTCCACGGATTCACCTTCCACTTCCTTCATTTATCTTCAATACATCTATCTGCGTGTTTCTGCTTCTTCTGTGTTTGTGACGTCATCTAGGCGACCCTGACATAGGACTGACCATCCATTCTAGGAACCCCTCAGTTTGCATATCTGTACGCCCAGAGTAAATAGCTCTAACAGACGACGAACCCGAACATGGGTGTTTATTTTTTATCTTCTTTATTTACTGCATGCTCTATTACTATAAAAATCAATAATACTACATGCATTGCTACCATTTCTCTGTTACATGTTATGCTTTATACTATTTCTTTATGCTGTTACATTCTTATTTTAACTTAATCATCATATTTGAAAGATTGTCAAAATTGGCATTGTATGCAAATTAATGCTTTTAAATTATTTACATTAACATTCTTAGTCAAGGAGGCAGTTATGTTATTTACAAAATTCCAGTAGTTATGCAATATTCACTTTTTAATACTAATGGCAATTTCTTTAGACTATCACCTCATTTTCTAGCGTATTAGTAAAATTGTGTTAATCTGAAAATTGTAAAAATTGATCTGTTTACAAAAATTTGAAAGTATTTATTATCTTTTAGAACAAGTTCACTATTGTCTATTGGTCATTTCCTACATCTTTCCTCAAGTTGTAGTAATCCCACAAGATGTATTCCATCATTTATATACTCTCCAGGCATATACATAACGGGTTCTCTGCTATCGAGTGTAAGTCCTTCGAACGAGAAGGTTAAATATCAACATTAAAATTTAATTTTCATTTAATGGCTTAAATAAACGCTAAAATTTATTATCATGACTTAAAAAATCTTAGGCCTAAGGTATGTTCCGGATCCTAACAGAAAATTAAACGATTTATATTTAGTTACACTTAGCACAGACATCGGAAGGATAGAGTGTCAGCCATCTCTTCAAGCACCATCTAGTGTGATGCTAAGATATTTATTGGACTTGAAGTAGCCGGTAATTTTGTCCAGATACGTCTTTTTCAAGTATGGAGTCCTTTAACGTGTCATGAATCTACGACACGGAACCCCATGCTTTAAGTCCCTCCAGAAGGACTTATCGATCTCCCCCGGTATTGAACCCGCGAACTTTGGATCAAGAGGAAAGCGTTTTACCTCTGGACCTACAAACCCGACATAATAGTCTAATAAATAAAATATCTTAAAATTATTATTCCTCAATATTTATTTACTAGCTGTAAAAATGTAACCTGGTTTTTAGGCATTGAGTTTTATTTTAGAGGTTGTAGGCCTTTGATGTTAAAAGGCGTTGCATACATTTGTAAACATATTTTAGATAATATTTTATTTGCAAAAAATAAATACAATATTGGGAGAATCCAGTGGTCCAGCAGGTTGCAGCTTGTATTTAATTTCAGGGAGGCTTCATCAGCGAGAAGTTGTGAGAATATGTGTTAGTATTTTCATCTAGTGTGTAAATTATGTGTTAATAATTATTCTTCGTTAGTAATGCCGCTACATAAATTAGTCTTGGAGAATGGGTTATTATGTAGGATACATATATGAAAACGAATTTATGCACAGAAACGGTTAGTGATTTGCAAAAAAATATCCAGGCAATCGTTTACTAGGTATAGAAACTGTTCGCCAGCGCGTTAACAAGTTACAAGAGACAGGGTCTCAATGACAAGAAACATGTTCCGAACCGCCGCGCGCAGTGTCCTTACGGAAGAAAAGTTACAAGAAAGATATTACCGATTATTGCCGCTGAGGGGCATCAATTTCACCATCTCCTATAATAAGGATAATTATTATTATTATCCATTTTAAATACATATATAAATATCAAAATAAAAATATTAACTTTAGGGGCCGTGATTTTGTCTTCATTTTGCCTGTTGTGACAATTGTATTTTCCCGGTACTTAGCTGCGCTCAGGCGACCCGAAACTCAAATAATCTCACTGTACTTAGATTTTTATACTCTCTATGTTATAAAGACAAATTTTAATACCGTTCACTGTACGCTTACTGGTAATTAATTTTTAGGTAAAATGTCATTTATTCAATAACATCTGAATCAACATTTCCAATATTATTTCTAACAATTAAACTAACTTTCTGTTTCTCGTTCTCAGCAGTAATGTAATTCACTAAATTGAAATATAGTATCTATATGTTTTAATTGTTTTAACACGAATTATTTGTTTTAATTATGCTATTTAAGAAAAACATTTCTTGTAGGAAAATGAAATATTACATGAAAACTAAGCAATACAAAACATTGGAATTCTAGTTACTTTTTTTAATATCTAAATAATACACTGTAAAATCTGTGTCCCATTTGTTATATCTGTAAAATCTGTATAATTTTAAGTGTAAGAAAACGAAAGGTTCAACTTTCTTAGCCATAACTTTTTGTCAATAAGAAATACAAGTTTTCATTTTATACAATCATTCTTTAAAAATGTACACACATTGATTTGAAATCTATTTTTTTAAATTTATTTAAGTCAATTATTGAAATCGAAATTCAAAAAATAAATATCTGCATTTTTAAATAGCATCACAAACCAGAAGCATGAAACGCCTAACTTATTGAAAAACTTCAGAAAATAGGAGATCAAAAAAATATTACACCATCTCCCGTTTTGAGCTTCATTAAAAGTGCTTTTTGAAGAATTTCTTAAAAATGGAAAGATACCCACACATATTCCACCGCTCTAATGTTTCTGTCAATTATCTGTCCTATCTCAGATTTATAGTAATATCATTTTCTCCAAGTTATTATACAATTTTATTTCAAAGGAAAGACATAAAAAGTAGGGCATACATAGAATTTAAAATGTTTGCCCGAGTTTAAGAAAATGAACCTTATAAGCATATAATGAAGAAATACGCCGCCTCCCCTCGATAAGAACTGTAAATATAGCAGTGTAATTAATCGATTATCAATACGTTTAACATTTAGAGATGTTTAACGCCCGTTTTTACTACTGAGGCATCACAGGCGGCGAAATTTAAAAATCAGGTCATTTTTAAATTTAGAAAATAGATGCATTGCAAATAGATGTGTATATGTATTTTAAAGAATAACTGTAGAAACTCAAAACTTGTATTTCTCATTGACAAGGAGTTATGTTTAAGAGAGTTGAACCTTTCGTTTTCTTACATTTAAAATTACCGCTTTTACAGATAAAACAAATACGACACAAATTTTAGAGTCTATTATTTAGATATTGAGGGGAAAAAACTAGAACTGCAATATTTTGTATTGCAACATATTTTGTTTTACGTTTTCATGTAACATTTCATTTACCTACAAGGAATATTTTTCTTAAATAGCATAATTAAAACAAATAACTCGTCTTAAAATAAAAATCTTGGGAAAGGATTTTTTGTTTTAAGAAAGCGTTTCAGGGCTACGTTTAGGGTACCTCCTCGGCATTTGCCATTTATGAGGATTGAGGAAAACGTGGAAAGAAAAATCACAATCAGGGAGGACGGTCCTGGTGGGATTCGAACCCCAGACCTCCCGCTCACAAGTTCGCGCCTTAACGACCTCGGCTACCCTTGGAGATAAAATTTAGAGATTCCTGAATTAAACAGATCCATTTTTCTTTATTTATTGTACTATAAATAACAATATTAATTTTTTTTCACAATTAATCTTCAATGAACACTAATATTGTTGTTATACATTCAAACTGAAGAGTACTGAATTTAGCATCAAATTCCCATGTTACTGGCCACCGTTTACGCTAATCCAAGTGTACGGATAGAAAAGCTTTAATTTCCAGGACAATGACCTGGCTCTGTTTGTTCCTATAGTTCTCCTGTACTTTATTAGCTCGTTTAATGAAAACCTAGTTCGAGTTAGCGGAACACAAACGCCATCATGGTGATTGATAGGCAGATGTTCTCACTGCCATGGCAAAGGCATGCGTTGTTATTGCATGACGGCAACATAATAAATTTGTAGATCTTAACAAAGATTAACATAAACAGTCATGAATATAGTAATTTTGTTCATAGCGTCTTTTGGGTTTTCGTGCATCCATTTTACAAAGCATTTATTTTTACAAAGTATTTTCAGTTTATTATTTCAAAATTTAATATTTTGTTCAAAGTTATTTCTGCTTTAGTACCTGTATGGATGAAGGAAACGTTAATTTACTATTACTGCGACTGTAACATTAAATGTAATACGAAATGGAAGGTGAATAATCGATTTTTATTATTAAATTTTAGCTTAACGCAATTTCTTGGAATCCGGCAAATAACGGAAGTTTCGTTGAAGATATTAATTAGTAAACGCACTATTTACTCCCCCTCAGAGTTATAAGCGATTATTTTGTTAATGTTCCTTTGCCCTATGGTGTACTTTTCGAGGTCATGTACTTTATATTTATTTTTGTATTGTTTTCGCATTTGACTTATTATTAGAAACAATAATTTGTATCCGAGGGACTCAATACAAACTACAACAGGATAATTATGTATGGTTTCATTTAACAGATTTGATTGAGCCAGAGTTGTGTTTTCTTGGGTTTCAACAACGATATCTCTTTCCTATTGTAGTATATTTAATTTTTTTCTTCGTGGCCTATGTCAACATGTTGCGCATTGACCTCTACCAGTCTGCCTCACTCAGTTAACTAAACAGAGCGATGTATGGGTTAGTTAGGCTCTG
Organism: Metallyticus violacea; assembly: GCA_030762175.1. Lineage (NCBI taxonomy): Eukaryota > Metazoa > Arthropoda > Insecta > Mantodea > Metallyticidae > Metallyticus > Metallyticus violacea. The sequence goes on from CM060831.1 coordinate 120,116,895, forward strand.
AAGGAAAAGATAGCTTTTACCCTTGTAACTGTTACAGTAACGCAGCATGTTTTCCTCACTCCTCCCACCAAGCGCGCGCAAGTGTGTGTGGTGTGTGTGTGTGTGTGTGTGTGTGTGTGTGTGTGTGTGTGTGTGTGTGATGACTCCCATCACTTTTAACATTGCGCAGAAGAGCAGCCAAAAAATGAAAAAAAATCGTGCTTTACTATACGACATAGTCTTCCATCCTAATTCCACTTATACAAATGATGCAGTTTGCACCTTAATGAGTAAGGTAGTCAATAAAGACAATTTTATTTTATTATACTTTTATATATGTTTTTTTTATATTTCTATAACAGTTGCTTTTTGTTAAAATTGTTTACAGCTTTCTAGCTTTCTCTAGTGCTATTTATATGCTTTATTATTATTATTATTATCATTATTATTAGTAATAAAATAATAATAATAATGATAATAATAAAATCTGATCTGTTTCACCCCGGCACCTTGTTGCCTATACCGCAACGCATAATCCAATTTTATAATTTATTATTTATTAATTTTTTTGCATTATACATAATACATTTTACTGATCGGAACCCATAAAAAAAAAAAGAAAATATAATATAACAATAAAATAAATAGAACATAGAATCAAATAATTCTTAAAGTAATTTAATAATTTACATGATACTGGGAACCAGTAGTTACCATTAACTGGTAACCAGCACTTACCTTACCCTAAATGAATTTAATTCCTATTTACTTTTAGTTCCACATTCTTATTTAAATAATTATTTATCTTTATGTGTTCTTAAACTTACAATATTAATACATGCTTTGAACTCTACCTTTCCTAACTTAGTATATTGAGCATTCACTTTAAGTTTGTTTTTACTCTTGCTATTCTGTCACTGCTACTATTTGTTCACTGCTTTCATTGTTTATATCTGGTGTTTATCACTCAACTTACACATTCATCAAACACTTAAACACTTTTAATATCTCCTTTTAATTACCACCAGTTCCTTCTTCTTGTACCCCTACCCATGGTTTCTTCTTCCGCTTGATCCTCACCTGTCCTCCATCTTCACTCACCTCCTTCTTTTGTAATATATTGTAACTATAATAACCATCATATTTACCCTGCTATAATAATAAAATATTGAGAATAGAGGATATAAACGTTATATTCTTTTTTAAAAACAGCGTTTAGCCTATGAATAGGAGGTATTTACATAATACCAGCTTGTGTTGTTTTGATTCGCTATATCTTTCAACAAACCGAAACGGGATAATTAGTATCGCTTGTGTTCATTGTAACCTAACACTGAATTTAATTGCAATGTATAAATGCCCTTAAAAAAGTGAGGTCGAAACTGCTTATTGCTCTACAGCATGTTTAAAAAATACACGACATGACTTCAGAATGAATTTTTTCTTAACTAGAAAATAAAAAGTATTTACATTGATGGGTCCGAAGTTTTCAAGGCCTATCTTTGGCACTCAGCTCTTCAAGTTATCTGTGGTAAATGTTTAAACGGAAGAGAAGGTATCACTTACTAGCAAATATAGAAATAACCGGAGATTGGGGTATTGCGGATACTGGAAGAAAGACGCGCAAAAGTAATAATGCAATTTAATCCAAGAGAAAGATCTATAAAAGAGTGGTTGGAGCAAGACTTCAAATAGTCGGAATGAACGATTAGACTCAAATCGTGAAGTTGATGATGAAAGAACGAGAATATACTCGCGAAGCTGAAATTATAGGCAGTGGCCAATATCCGTTCATTATGTCACAGGTAAAATAATTTGATGAACTGAATTCGATACCTTTCAGTTGTTATATATAATACAACATAAGAAAATATATTTCAATTTAAGATAAATTATGGTAAACCAAAAATCAGCTTTAAACGTTTAAATGATAAACGTGTCTCAGCATTATGTTAAAAATATTATATATTAAATTAAATAATTATAAAAATTTTAAATGTTGACTTTGAAGCTCTGAAACCATAGATCTTGAAAGTTTTGAATATTATGTTTTGGAAGCTTTAAAATGTACCAAATAATTGCTGGCAAAGCACATCGTAAAATATCCTGCTTTCACAACGAATATATACTTCAATGCTGTTCCTTAATTATAATAACTCAGATATCTTGTCATAAAAATGCACATATGTACAATCCTTGCTGACCAAAAAGTATAACTAAGAAAAATTTAGGCCACTATAATGCAATCAAGAAGTTTACTATAACAATTTTCAAAACAACATTCTACCTGGGTCACTGGGTATAGATGATAAAGACGACGCAGTGAAGAGCCGAAACGTGTATAGATCCCATCTCGCTGAGGTTTCTCTATGTGTCGAGGGAAGAGACGTGTGCAGGCCACTCAGCATGGCTTAACATTCGATCAGCTATGGTCTATGCCCAAGGCTCCTACTTAGCAAGTCCCGCAATTACATCTGCCAATTATATGTTGTTATAATAATATAAATGTGATGAACAAAGGTGGAAAGGAAATGTGTTGGTGGAATGAAACAGGACAGGACGGGAGAACCGAAACTATGGTCGTGAAATTTAATTCTGTAGACAAATGATGTAGCACACTTGCTTGTGGCTATGAAATAGGCCCTGGAGGAATCGGCAAAAAGAAATTGTTAATTACTAAATAACACGGAGATAAAGTTTTACCTAACAGAACTTCATCATCTGTAGTGTTTAACCCTCAGTAATAATTCTTTTTTTCTGCGAATCTTTTTGAACCTCGATTTTTGACCTAGAGAGTGTCATTTAGGAGTACGCATAATGCATATCCAAGGTGTTAGACCGTTTTATAGGGGCGAAGAGAGGGAAAGGAAGACAGAGGGCAGCCGTATATTTCTTACTTTACAGTGCTGCCGGAAACATGTCGAAAGGTAAGAAAGAAGAATGGGAATCCCCGCCCCAGACCCGTCCACGCCCTAGTCCATTCAAATTTACTGCCATTATTAGGTCCACTTTCAGCATGCAAGCACTTGAATCGTCTGCTGCTGCAGACCTTAGCAGTTTTTCAAAGTCTCACCTCGTCTGCCAGAGCTTGTCGCCTCGGCAGAAGTCCCTTTGAAAGTAACTCTGGCAACGCCTGGAATTTCTGATGTTTATCACCTCCCTTCTGCTTCTGTAATACCTTTAAACATTCAGCAGATGAAATATTTCCAGACCTCATTACGTAATATAGCAAGCAATTGCTTCGAGAGAGCTTTATTTAGTGAAGAGCAGCTAAAATACTTAATAATGAGTTACTTTGACACTATAAACTAAAGTTTAGTATATGTTAGTAATCCTTACGGGCTATTAGATGTGTAATCTCATTATGAAACAGCCGTCTCAAACCGTACACACAATTGAATGTTATATAGATACATAGGTAGAAACGAAACCAGTACGAAAAAAAGACAATAGAGCAGCATTAACACTTCTTTCTGCATGTTCAGAATTTAGAAATACAAAATGTTTTATCACGAAGCTTCTGGCAACTGATTAATCCGCTGCTCTAACTCTTGACCTCGTGAATTCATTTAATCTACTATTAGTAAATGAACATTTTAGTAACGTTTTATGTTCCTGTAATTCACCCGTTTCGTTAGCTCAGTGACGTCATCTTATTCGGGTGAGAATTGCCTTTTTTATTCAATAATGTATAAACATTTCCATGATAAAATTTGTGAAAGAAATCCTTATTGTAAATCTTTACAATAGCATATGTTTGTATAGAAAAAATCACAGTTAAAAAATCCTTGATTTTAATATCCTGGCTATCCTTTTCTATCGGTGTGGGATAGTTGGCAATACATTTTTCATAGTTATAAAATATAGTGATTCATTAAACTAATAATACCTGTTTGCAGTAATTTTTCAAACAAACGAGAATAGGTTCGTAAGTTTCCGGCCTAACCATTTTCTAGGTACGATAAAGACAAAAACTATATTTCACTTTTCAATATACTTACCCTTTAATGCAATACATTTCTCATATCTTTGAATTAACCTTCAATCCCTCCCTCCCCAAAAAGTCAGAAGTCTTGTCTGCAAAATGGGCATAAACAGCATCCAGCACTTAAATTTCCTTCCTTGGCGGTCCTCTATGAGTTTTGAGAAGAGGAAATAGTCACTGGAAGCTAGATCTGGGCTGTAGGGTGGCTGATCGATCTCCTTGAAGCCCCATTTCTTCACAGCTTCCTTTGCAACAAGAGCTGTGTGCACAGGCGCGTTGTCGTGAAAAAGGCGCACACCACCACTCAGCTTTTCCCGCCTTTTCTATTTGATGCAAGCACGTAATGTGTGCAGTAGGCCAGCATAGTACTCCCCATTTACTGTGGTGTTGAAGTCTTGAAGTCAATGAAGAGTATTCCTTCACAGTCCCAAAAGACGGTGCTCAAGATCTTCTTGGTTGACTGAGAGACCTTGGCCTTTAGAGGTCAAGTCGCCGAACTAATCGCCACTACAACAAACACCGCATCCACATTTTACAGTAGCTACAAGGCCTCTGCCATCAACAATCACATAGAGCTCAACAATGGGATACAACACTGCCCTCTGTTGCTCATTGCAAACCTACTAGACTAGCGCTAGGTGACGGTGGCAGTGTCCTGACTTACTTCGCCCAATTTCCAACCTAAATCTATGACTAAAGAGTTAAAAACAGTGCTCCACTTACTTCCTGCTATTTTCTCTTATAATTCCCCAGATGTCACTCAGGCCTAAGTTGTGTGTTACATCTGGGATACAACCTGCGCCCTTTTCTGACCATCGGCCGGCATTCCAATGTTTACCGCCATTAAAAGTAGTGCCTATGTGGTTTCTAGCAATCCTTTTACCACTATTTCCTGACTCCCTCAAAAAATTCGTACATATATTATTTTGGGATGTTACTTGCCCATGAAAATAAAACCAAGTTTCATCGGTAAAAAAAAAAAAAAAGAAGTATGCTGGTGTGATTGGGCTGCTGCACTAGCTACACGACCAAGATTCTGTATGTTTTTAAGACGTTCGTAGATGTATTGCTGAGCTCTTTGATAATCACGTAACTTGTGACAAACGCCTGAGAGACTTTTATGGAATGTGCCCATTTCATTTACTTTTTCTTATGTGAGAAATAACACCTTTTTTTTTTAATCACGGAAAGGACCCTTTCTCTACAAATCTATTTTCGATGCTGCTAGTTGGGACTGGTACAAGACTTTGTTTTAATGTGTGACACTACCAAACATACGACACAACTGTGTTCAAATCAACTGAGCTACTGAGACATTCGGCTATACTTACAGTGTTTCATGCAAAGCTACGTGAGAGGCCGGGCAACTCTAAGTGAGCTGCCGATTCTGTGTTCATAATCGCACACTCTGCAATGAAAAAATCAGGCGATAAGCAGGTGATAGCAAGATGCTAATAAGATGCGTTCGAAGTATAAAAACAGCACTGTTTAAATGTGCAGAAAAGTGTTTGGCATTAAAATATGACTGGACTTTTCTTGTTTAATCAAGAATCACTCAGTTTGAATAACATGCTGAAATTTTAACTAAGTGATGCAAAATTCACATGTTTTAGTAAGCTTTAGTTCACCAAAATATTTTATATCGGCCACAGATTCATTCGATTTGAACTCGTATTTTCAAACAAAATTTCAGAATAAAAACAAGTTGGAGGAACTACGTTTGAAGCAATTCTATGATCCATATCCTTTATGTAGTCATGAATTGTAGAGGTTTCTTATTTTTTAATAATTCATATTCAGATGTAAAACCTAAATAGAGTCTGGTCTCTATCTTCATGATGTATTTTGAGTCTCTACTGTGTGACAGTGAAAAAAATACCTCTTGTAGTGGAAGTAACTGAAGGGAGAAAAAGCAAGGACAGAGAGAACAGATTAAAATGGCAACAGAATAATAAAGGAATGAAATTAAAGCCCAGAGGAGATAGCCCCAGAAATCAGGATGTATGCAGGCACAGGAAATAATTCTGTACGCTTCACACCCCACTTGCCATGCGTTTCGTTGCGTTGATTCTGTTTCCAAATGGTTTGCAAGGAACTCATAAATGCAATCAAACGAAGAGAATCTTGCTATCTTGTTTTATTTCCCCGAGGTAATTTCCGGTACCCCGTTTGCTTAATTCCTATCTTATCTCTTTCTTTGCAAATAAAGTCGAGAAAGAACACATATCAAACGAAATATTACAAACATAACTGGGAACAAAAGTGGGTAACAGGGTTTGAGCTTTTGGCTTGAAGCCAAGGAAACTCATAACAATGAATCTTATGTTTATATAAAAGATGCGCTATGATAAAGAATACCTACATGTACCATTGGTTGCTCTGCGATGTCCCATTTATTACATTTTAGCTCAATTCTCACACTTTATCCACAATCTTAAAATAGGGACACTGAATAATTTAGGCCGGACAATGTGAACTCTATATCCAGGAAGGAAAGAGTATAAAACCTTTGTACGTTCTACGCAATTCTAAAATATTTTGTAAATTATGAAAGGAGAAACGAAAATAATATGACCATATTTTGCCAACTTGATTGCAAGAAGAACTACAACACCGTTACCCCGATATGTCCCATGCTTATCGCCTGTTAGCACATAGCAAAGTGTTAAAACATAATCCGCAGCTCACTTGCAGTTGCCCGGGCTTCCACGTAACTTCGCATCGTATACTGTGTGCATAGCCGAGTGTGTCATTATTTTAGATGGTATTAATATAGCTGTGTCATACGTTTATTAATATCGGCAATGAAATATTGTTATGAACACAGTATGTACATTTAAACAACGTCAAAACAAAAGAAATGTCTGCGAAAAAGTTTATGATAACCATTCCCAACGAACAGCATCATAAAATACCGATAGAGAATGCACTCCATGGTTTCTTTCCATGAAAAAATAACTAAAAGAGTTAAGTTCTCACAAAAGAAGAATTAGATGAGACAGGCGCGAGATCAGAACAAACTCTACAGAAGTTTTTTAGACGTCAATCACAAGAGACAAAATATATGTCAAAGATCTCAGTATTAGCAGCTACTGAACATTTTAAACATTTTGAAGTCATAGAATTTTGCTAGTATAGAAATTATAATCACGCCAGCAGATTTATTTTTTGTATTTGGATTTTAAATAGCGTTAGTAGCGGAGAAATGACCTGAATTTGTCACACTTGTTTTCTTAAAAACAAAGTGGAAATTCCTATATCAAAACTGTTAGCCTGATATCAACAGAGACGAAAGAAAGAGCAATGCTTACAATGGAGTCTATATCTATTAATTTTGGTTGAGCTATTCAATGCTTTTTGGTGTTAAAATCAGAAATGAAATAAGAGTAAGGCCAGCTTTTTGCCATTGTACATTCCAAAAATTTGATAATCTAAAAAGTGTTGCTAGAAAGGAAAATTTTATTTTATTTTTAATAGTTACTTTAGTGTTCTAATATAAATAGAATATATATATATATATATATATATATATAATGAAAATTATCATAAGTCTAACTGTATGTTAATTTCGTTTAGAAGTTATTTAAGTGACATCTTTAAACATTTATTACTAGGAAAGGAAAATCTTAAAAATAAAACGATTTAACACTAAACGTGTTTTACATTCAGAATGCTACAAAACAAAACTTATTTATTGCCACTAAATAGGGGGATTTTCAAATATTGTGCACTTTGTTGAAGAGATGTCATTTTCAAATCTTTCATTGGTTCTACCAGCACCATCTCTCTGATATTTCACTATATAGGTATCTGTGGAACGATAGGGAACGTGGGTGGCTTGCAACTTATATGCGGAAGACACAGTTTTGACACAGATGTGAACATTTTCACCGTCGTCGAAAACAAAACTGAGCAAATCTGATGCTGCGTATAGGTATGTGTAGATCAACTATGTATGAGCTTTGCCTGAAAAGCATGCCCCCCCCCAAATAATTTTACTAGAAAACTACATTACTTTTTGAAAAAAATCTGCGTTTGTTGTTATAATTATTTATTTTTTATATAAATTCAATTAAGGCTAGTCAGTGCAACATTCCACAGCTAAGGAATAATATGCAAATGAATAGTCACATTGCTTTAAAGCTTATAGGAAGGTAGGTCTATAATTTTCTGGCCTCGCCGATAAGGATTGTCGCGTACACAAAACTCTTATCTGGTATCAAACCTTGTCTATTAAATAAATAATTGCAGCTGTAACTTCCGCTCCGCTATGTTCAGTAGTTCAGATATAGTTGAATAAAGAAGGCTAAGTGTAGAAGATTGTGACATGTTCAAAATGGAGTATCGAACTGTTATTAAGTTCTTCACTAAAGAAGGACTTACTCTAAATGAAATGAAACAACGATTGGACGGTGCAAATGGGGAAGCATCCCCCTTTTGTTCTACCGTAAAAAAATGGGCCAAACTTTTTCGAACGGGTCGAGAAAGCATTGAAGACGAGGAGCATGCGGATCGGCCCTTGGAGGTGCTCACTCCTGAAAACATCGCTCTTGTGGAAGGAGGAACTACGGAAGACCGACAGTTCAAAGTTACAGAAATAGCAGCAAGTAGAGCCTTTCTAAAACAACATCCTTTGAATTATTCATCAACATTAAACATGAATAAGGTTAGTGCAAGATGGGTACCTAGACTTCTTTCCTCAGTCCAAAAGCAGTCATCTTTGTCAGGCATTTTTTGGAGCTCTGCCGTGGTAACAACAGAGAAGTACTGCAAACCATTGTTATAGGAGATGAAACTATGATTCCCTACTATGATCGCTTGTCCAAAAGAGAATCAATGGAGAGGCGTAAAGCTGGCGAGGCACGTCTCTAAAGCCCAAGGTCACTCAGTCAACCAGGAAAATCATGGCTACAATCTTTTGGAACTGTGAAGGAATACTCTTCATTGACTTCAAGGAGAGGAACGCCACAGTAAATGGGGAGCACAATGCTGGCCTACTGCACAGACTGCGTGCTTCCATCAAAGAGAAAAGGCGAGGAAACGGAGAGGTGGTGTGCGCCTTCTTCACGACACAGCTCTTGTCCAAAGGAAGCTGTGAAGAAATGTGGCTTCAAGGAGATCGACAATCCACCCTATAGCCCAGATCTAGCTCCCAGTGACTATTTCCTCTTCTCAAAACTCAAGAAGGAAATTTAAGTGCGACGAAGAAGTGTTGAGTGCTGTTTATGCCCATTTTGCAGACAAGATTTTTGATTATTTTGCGGGGGAGATTGAAATGTCAATTCAAATATATGAGAAGTGTATTACAATAAAGGGTAACCAAATTATAAAGTTATATAGAGTTTTTGTCTTTATCATGCCTAGAAAATGGTTAGGCCGAAAACTTATGGATCTACCCTGATACATTACAATGTCTGATCCTTAATATATGGCGTACCGGAAAATACCTGTCTAATAGTGGTCATAAAACATCTGTAAAATGGCATCTTACCCCTACATTTGGGAAAAGTCATCACATATGATGAAGGCGATGAGTAACGTAAAGTACTCAATCCGGAAATAAATAATATATAAATATTTAAATTACAGACCTTTTAAGCTACAATATGTGCTAAAATGGGCTTACTGCTGTTACTAAACAATAAACCTGAATTATCATAAAAATCTTCCGTGATATTTGCTAACTGTATTTGATAACTGTCGCATTCAGATAGAATTTCGTTTTTCATATAGTCTGTTTTCACGTACAATTTTGCATTTATATATGTCCAGAAGAAAATCAAAATTGGCGATAGATCAGAAAATCATGTATTGCATTTAATAAAATGCTTTTTTACTAAATAAGTTGTCATTCAAAACTTGTTTCTTACACTGCAACGCTTGTCTACTGCACATGCATTCATCTGAAACCAAATGTTTTTAATTTTTCCTTGCTGCTTCTATTCTATGAGTCCTGTAACAAGAATAGTTCTCCTACTAAATTCTCAGAAAGATAAAATGCACATTAGAGCAATGATCTTAGGTTCTAGTCTGGAAAACACAGTGTGAGTTTTCGGAAGTTTGTTTTCAATATCCATAATTTAATAACAGAATGCACTTTCTTTTATAGTCAGAGTCTAATAATTTTCGGCGACAATGATATTTATAACAGTATAAATTCATATTTTTCAAGAATTTGTTTCATGACGCATATAAAATTTACTAGCCATGTATTTTAAGACACGTCTTATTAATGGATTTCTGAAGCTTTCGTTTTTTTCTTCTGAGGAATATTTGGAAATTTATTGCGCTATTTTCCTTGAATTTACTGATAATTCTTGAGGGCGATTTTCATGCTCTCCGCTGGTTCTTTGACCAATGCTAACTGTACTTTCTACGAATATCCTGCACTCCTATTTAATATAATTTCATTCCATTGCACAGTTGAAAGCAGGAGGCGATATGGTTACTGTGTGCGGGGTAACATTTTGGAAAAGGTTTTTCCCTCACCTCATCCCTTACTCTCGGAAGTGACACAAACGTCCAAGCCTTAGCAAGACTAAAATATCGAAAATGTCCTCCTCCGTCCCTATCAGTTCTATCCAATCATGAAACCTGGGCCACAGGTACTGGAAGGTTTCGAGTGACCTCATAGACTGTGTGGCATAGTAGCTCAGATAGAAAGAGCATTGGTTCGGTATGCTAAAATCCATGGCTTAATTCCCGGCCGTGATCTCACATTCAATAGAAATAACAGAATATCACATTTATGAAGGAATAAATAAAAAGTATAAACATAAATGGGGTTAATGTGCCCAAAGAATGAAAATTCAACTAGCTTTATTATACAGAAAATGCCAAAAATGTAAACACACTTCAAGCAAAGAAAAAACTGTGTTAACATAATAAAACTGGATTCACACAAACAGAAAATGATGAGCAATAAACATCTTAGACTTTTACAGTTATAACAGTTGCTCAAAATGTCCACCATCGGCGTCGATACACTTCTGAGTACGTTGAACTACTGATTGAGCAATGTTTGCGAAAGTGTCCTGAGCGATTGCATGACATGCCTTTTCAATTTCTTCCCGAAGTGCTCTCAGTGTAGCTGGTTTTCTACGTTATACAACATCCTTAAGAGTTCCCCATAGGTAGAAGTCCCACGGAGTTAGATCCGGGGAACGCGGTGGAAATTCTTTGTCCCATTCATTACCTTGGAAGGTTGTCATCAAGGTACGCACGTACATCTCGGTGGTAATGTGGTGGTGCACCATCCTGTTGCATACGGCACCATGAGTCTCAATTGTGTCTCGAATGCGTGCAATTGTCACATGCGTTGCGGTTCTGTTCTGTACATACGTCTCCATTGTCTTTGAGCTTCAACAACATTCTCGGTTTTCCAATACCACTTCAAAATTGCTTTCCGCTGTTCAAAAGATAATCTTGGCTCCATTTTGTTGTAGCAGCGCTAGCATAACATAATGTGACTCACATCTGTTTATATAACATATAACAATAATCTTGGCTTCATTTGTTCGTGTTGATCTATGTGTCACGTAGCAACGCTATCTTAATGTATGTGAGTCTCATCTGTTTACAGAACATCATACCAGACATTACTGTTGTTTTTCGGTTCAACTTTGAAATATATTAAACTGATATCTAATGTGAAAGTGTGTATACATTTTCGGCGCCCTCGGTATAAATGTAAACGTGGGTACGCCAAAATGAGATAATAAGATTGGTTTTGAAGAAGAACAAGCAAATTCCTTAATCTTTGAAGTGAAGGCACTGAAGGAGCTTGGTAGCTTATGGAAAGAAGAAATATGAAACAGCTGTATCAATAAACAGACACAAACTATACAGTAAAACACACTTTTGTGTACACACAATGCCCTTTGTTGTCTTTTTAACGACAATATTTGTGGCAGGAAAGCGCTATTGAAATGCTACTTTCAAACGCACATTCATATCATCCCCACTTTAGTTGCAATCACATCTTTATTCAACTTTTGTATCACCCCTGCCGCATCGCATTAAAATTAAGACATTAAAACGCGGAATTCCCATAAAAGGGAGGCAAAGAGAAACAAGGTTGTGAGCACAAGCAGGTTATAAACTTTATTACTGTCATTCGTCTCCCATTTGCATTCACGCAGGAGGGGTGTTGTAGGACATTGTTAGGTATAAATGGAAATTACTTTCAACTAAGCATGTAACGCTTATTAACAACGTGAACGACATGCAGTTAATAATTAAATGCAGAAATGACATTCCCTTGGGGATGTTCGAGAGAACATATGTACTGCATAACTGTTTGACATCCGAAATTAGACGTGCTAGCAAATACATCTAATCTCCCTCTAGAATCAAGATTTTTATATTATATTTCAAAATGTGACAAATAAAAAAGTGGGAAATCGTGAATGAACCCTAAAATGAGCACTTTTTAGCATTTAAGGGATTGAATCCCCATTAAAAAAAGTTTGTATTTATTTGTTTAGTACTAAAAGTTTTTCTTTTGGGGGGCATATCATAATCCACCAATCTGTTCTTTAATTGCGTCCACCAGTTTCTGTAAAAGACAGGTGCATTTATATTATGTTTATTGGCAGCTTGAACAGATTTCTTATAATTAGAATCTGCAGTTTCATTTCTGTCTTGAGGCACTTTGATGACATTTTTTGGCTTTAAATAGGTCAATGACTCTCTCTTGCAACTCTAAACTTAACTCCGATAATTCTACAAGGACATCAGCCGTAAGTCCTAAATCAAGAATGAATTCAACCCATTAGATTTTTTAAATAAGACCTTCATGAGTTAATATTCGTTTTTCCACCACATTTTTTTTTCCTTCCTGGAAATTAAGTACCATCGCTTCATAGTGCTGCCACACTACGGAGATTTTCCCGACAGCTCGATGTCACCCAACGTTTGCTCAAAGTTCTGCCTATGTTTAGTAGCTTAAGTTTCAGCATCGCATCACATGCCTGCAGTTCTCTGGCATTTATAGTTGAGAAATGGCACAGCACGTACAACTTATGTACGAAACTCTTAAATTTATTCAATGCACTCACTTTAATTCCAGTATCATTCACTGACAACTCCAGTTGATGATTAACACAGTCAAGTACGAGGGTAGGTCTATGAGTTTCCGGCCTCGCTGACAAGGATTATCGCTTTTGCAAAATCTTTATCTGATGTCATACTTATCTGTTAAGTAAATAATTTCAACTGTAGCTTCCACTCCGATAGGTGAAGTTGTTCAGACATAGCTGCAAAAAGAAGGCTATGTGTAGAAGGTTGTGACATGTTCAAAATGGAGTTTGGAGCTGTTATTAAGTTCTTCACAAAAGAAGGACTTACTCCAAATGAAATTAAACAGCGATTGAACGGTGTATAAGGGGAAGCATACCCCCCACATTCTACCGTAAAAGAATGGGCCATGCTTTTTTCGAATGGGCCGAGAAAGCATTGAAGACGAAGAGCGTGCAAATCGGCCCTTCGAGGTGCTCAGGTGCTCAGGTGAAGGAGGAATTATGGAAGACCGGCGACTCAACGTTACAGAAATAACAGTAAGGTTGGGCCTTTCTAAACAACAGTCCTTCGGATTATTCATATACATTTGAACATTTAAGAGTGACGAAGAAGTGATGGATGCTGTTTATGCCCATTTTGCAAACAAGACTTCCGACTATTTTTTGGAGGAGGGGATTGGAAAGTTAATTCAAATATGTGAAAAGTGTATTGCAATAATGGGTAGTTATATTGAAAAGTGATATATAATTTTTGTCTTTATTATACCTGGAAAATGGTTAGGCCGGAAACTGATGGACCTACCCCCGTAGACCTTACATATAGACATTGTTGTATGCTTTGGTCATATCCCTAACCTAATTAATTAATTCCTACAATTAACCTACACTTGATGAATTGAACTAGAACGTGAGCGGGAGACCTGGGGTTCGAATCCAGACAGGATGATCTCTGACTGAAGTTTTTTCCAGGTTTTCCTCAGTTTTCATAAATGACAAATGCCGGTGAGATACGCTAGACTTAAACCTGGAACGTTTCCTTCTTTAAAAAATAATTCTTTCCCAATATATAATTTCATCTCATGTATCGCCAGTGTCCACCGCATATGGTGCCTCAGTAATAAAAAACGGGCGTTATACACTATTAAAAAAAAACAAAACATGAACTCATAATTGAGTAGAGGCTGTTACTTGTACAAGAACAAAACGGTGGATAAATCTGCAGAGCTTCGGGCTGAAGGTGTGGCAATGGATGATGAAGCAAAATATCCTATGTATTGTGTAATAAGCCAGTGCTAAAATTTTAATATTGTTTAAAAAGAAAAAATATGAATAGTTAAACTTTTGAAATTTCTAGTATTTTAGAAAATAATGTTAAAGTAACGAAATTTCAGTATAAATTAACTGACTTTCCGAAACAAACTGTGGCATAGAGCATGCGAACACGGAGCCATCAATAAGCGAATTGCTAATGTATCAAGTCAATTACTTTCAGCAGGCTATAAAGTATGATACGTAGATTGGCTTTACTCTGTTGTAAGTACAACACTGCACGAAAATATCTTGAAAATGATATGGCCGCCCATATCTGTGAAACTGCTCTCTTTCTCCCCAATTCACTGCAAATGGCAGCCTGGTGTTGATCCCAATCATTTGTTGTTGTTAGTGTAGTTTGTTGGTAGCTCACTATGCAGCGCTAAAGTCGAGCGGTTCAGAAATTCCTTTAGTTGCATAAAGATGCGTAGACTCTCAGAAATATATTTGTTATAATAATAGATTTTCAGTTTTATGAAATGTATTTGCAAAGTCATAATAAAACTTCCTTCTTTATGAAATGGAAGTTGTTATCTGGGGAGGTCAATAAAACCATTGCTACTTTAACAGAAATGGCCTAGTTTTACAGTTTCTTACAGATGAGATTAGATACAGGCTAATAAAATCAACTGCTAAAAGTATAAACTATTTACTTTGTTACGAGCATCTCAAATCACTGTGTGCCAAAACGCACTACTATTGGTATATTAACGTTTGCTGCGTTCTCATTTTATAATTCTCTTTATTGGGTACAGCTACGCGAGGAAGGAAATAAAACACAGTAAAGTTTCTTTTCATATCCACTATTGATTGAACATCCTTTTTTTTTTTTAAGTTACTTGTTTTATTACACGGTTTGGTAGTCAATTTTCCATTTCAAATATTAATTGAATGAAAATTCATTATTTATTTATCATTTTACCATAAATATCTCCTAACTGAACTTGCGCATGCAATTTGTAAAGATTTTCTAAAACTATAATGCATTTTTACAAGGCACTATTTAGTTCATAGTCATTTGGAGTTATTATGCTCAGTAATTTTTGTTGGGAAAACCATCTTGCTTAAATCTGCAGGAGGGTTAGTTCTCTAATCCATACGTTTAAAATATTAAACCTGTTCCTATCCAGAACCTTAAAAAAGATCTTGCTGCAGTCCCTGGTGATGTCTCACTTGGACTACTGCGATTTTCTGCTCACAGACTTAAACTCTAACCTCACAAAAACTACAGCTTGTTCATAAATGTGCATATGTTACATCTGCGATGTGCGTTTGTTTGATTGTATGACACCCTCCCTCGATATGCTGTCTTGATTCCACCTGAAAGACCAAAGAAATATTCATTGTCTCACACTACTTTTCAAAATTATACATGCATATTATTTATCTTCTCGTTTTGAAACCTATCTTCCTCTCATAATCTTAACACACGTTCTGAATCCCAGCACGTTCTATTATTACATTGTACCGTACATCACTTCACTCATCATCACTGTCCGTCTCTGGAATGCATTGCCACGGGATGTCAGAGACTGCCGAACTTTAAGAACATTTCATAAGAAATGTTTAACATTATTAAAATAATCGATTATCCTAGATTCATATTCCTTTTGTTACAATGCATGTATTTATTTGTTTTACCCTGCTGTAAAATGTATTCTATTATTTTATTACTATCATAAATGTTCCTATCTTCTTCATAGCATGAATTTTTTTTATTTTATGTTTTACTCGTATATTTATTTCCGCTTTCATGATTTACGTAGGTTGATATATGTATAAATTGTTATTGTTAGTGCTTGTTGTATATTATCGTTCTTTTTTCCCCTTCTTCTTAAGTTAATGTTTTTCGTAGTCCATATTTACAGCCACGGGTGGCCGAGGTAGTTAAGGCACGGACTTGTGAGTGGGAGGTCTGGGGTTGGAATCCCGACAGGACCGTCCTCCCTGACTAAGGTTTTTTTCAGGTTTTCCTCAGTTCTCATAAATGGCAAATGTCGGGGAGGTACCCTAAACTTAGACCTGGAACGCTTCCTTCCTTAAAAAAAAAAATCCTTTCCCAATATATAATATCATATCATGTATCATAAGTGTCCATCGTCTGTGGTACCTCAGCAGTTTACGCCCGAAAAAATCCATCGGTCCTGGCCAGGTTTGAACCCGCTTTTTGGGTTTAGAAGGCAATTATGGTAACCACTACACCACCAGGACCGACTAGAGCGGAAGAGGAAACCTAATGGCCTTAGCTGTACTATAAAAATAAACAAATAAATAAATAATGGAAGAAAAATTATGTGCTCTGCTACCGTTAATTTTAAACATTTAGTTAAAAATCCCAACTTTGTATGTACAAATAAATAATTTTGCATTTTAAAATAATATTGAAATGCAAATGTTGGGAAAAGATTATTTTTGGCTGAATTTACGGGCGCTTTTTAACATCCCAGGTCATCACTGTCCCAATAATTCAGGGCGTGAAATGGCCCACAAAATTTTGTTCAGAGGCCTCTTTTTTCAAGTTTAAGGTTCTTTTACGTGCCGTAAATCTACGACACGAGGCCCACTGCTTTACTTCCCTTCCGAAAGAAACCATAGTTAGGATTTTTATGCCCGAAAAAGATATATGATATGATTAAGACTGCTTCCTGAAATGAAAAAATATATTTAACAAGTGTCTAAAAAGGATATGGCACAAAGTTATATGTGATTAAATATAAGAATAAGGCAAACTTTAAAAGTTTTATGGACACCTCAGACGTAAAAACTAGAAAGAACATGGTTGGTTTCGAACAAGCAAAACTTCTTAGGATTTTTACTGTACAAACAAAAGGTGATGATTTTTACAATGACATAATGAACAATTTGAGTAATAACAAAATTATTCAGATGAAAATGCTGATGGTGAAATTGATGATGATGATGATGGTGGTGATGAACAAGAACAAGAAGAAAAGAAACAGAAATTTAATTTGTCAGTACATCTACAGATAAAATATTTTTAACTTGAAATAAAATACGATAACCAATATCTTTTAATCACAATCAATGAGAAGACATATTTTGAGCCTTAGAAAATTTATTTAATTGAAGTTTTTATTTGTGCAAAACAGTTTTACTACCTTAAAACTGATGTTATGTAAACTATTCATGCGTATAAAACACATTTCTATATAGTTTTATGAGGTCGTTACTGAAAATATACAAAGTTTTTAAACCATTTAAATTATAAAAATTATGTACTTAATTTAAATTGTATTCTACATTTGTTCACTATGTAGGCAATGTGTGGCTTATAAACACTTATAAAGAGACCCTTTCTAAACCCAAGATCGCGGGTTCAAACCCGGGCAGGATCGATGGATTTTTTCGGGTCGTAAAAATCCTAAGTATGGCTTCCTTCGGAAGGGCAATAAAGCCGTGGGTCCCATGTCCCACGATAAAGAACCTCAAACCTGAAAAAAGAGCTCTGAGAAACATTTGTCTGCCATTTCACGCCCTGAATCGAATGTTACGCTGATGACATGAGATGTTAAAGAGCAACCGTAAATAAAACAAACCAATAAAAAAAAAAAAAAAAGAAAAGAAAAGAAAGAAAAAAAAATGAGACAGGTTTTAATTTTGCATAAATTGACTTTTGAAAATACGGTCTTCAATTGTAGTGAACAAATATTATAAACTTAAATTTTAATATTCACATTTTAAAGAAATATTTTCATAAGATCATTAAAAATAAATTACATGGAGTTTTGTTAAAATCTTTATAATTTAATCTAAGGAATTGAAGCAAATAACACATTTAAATGATTATGGTTTTTTTTAAACCTTTTTTTTAAAGATGCCTAAAATTATAGGCAAATGTCCAATAGTCAGCTATTCAAAAAAATATTTATACACTCGATAAAATTGTGCAGAATAAAAGAGTCTTCTGTAAGGTTTAAGATATTCTTAGCTAAATATTTGACAGTAAGACACTCGTTTTAAAACGGAATATCATTGGCAAACCTGCAAATGTTCAAACAACTGATAATCGATTTCCTTTAGAGTTTAAAGGTAGTGTGCGGAGTATTCTGCTTTCAGCTATTTTAAAATACCGGCATAGTCACACTTTGACGCAGTTTTCTTTAAAAATTTCCATCTTAAACAGAAAACGAGAGACAAAAAACGATAAACATTCCGTATTATTTCCGTAAATATAACGACTTTCTTATCTAATTCGCGTTCCCTTATCACCTTTACACTCTAGCAGATGTGCCGCAGGCGCGGCAAAAATTAATTAATGAGTTAGGAACGCTATTAATCTCCCTAACATTATGTGTTTACTATAAGCTGTCTTCATTAACATCCTCAATGTGTTCATTATAACACGATTATCTTGCAGTAGCCACAGCTGTGCACAGGCGTGGTATAAGCCCCTTAGTAGCCAGCGACACCATCATTAGAAATTATTGCTAAATCTGGTGTGTTTTATGGAGGAAACAATCACCTAAGAAGATAAACCTTAGGGTGTGATTAGCCAATGATTAAAAGGCCTTTATAACATATTTCCTTATCTATTCTTAAGTTTTATTGATTTATAAATTGAGACATTAACTAGAGGAAGTTAGTAAATCTTAAAATAGCCATAAAAGTTTCAGGTTTTTATTGGTATAAAACTTTGTACAACATTTCAGCATACATTTCCTTAACAAAAACAGACAACGGTCTTGGCAATAGTACAAAAGTTGGCAATGAAGTAGTTATATTGCAAAAGCTTTTCTTAAAATATCTAAATTGGTTTCATACATTAAGTACTGGTCAAGCAGGTTATTAATGTTTTGTTTATCACGGTGTGCTAGGTGCTTTAACCTAAAATTGTGCCTAAGAGAAAGAAATTCATACAAAAGAAAGACTTCTTCTGCATGCTTTAGTATTAAAATACAAAGATATAATGAAAAAGAAAAACATTGATAAAAGTTTTTACCCAAAATAAAAAGAAAACGTGGCAGAAGATTTGCATGTAATTCAATGGCAGTTTCTGAAAGGGCTATAAAATAAAGTATGTTTATTGTGTTTTCTTTCTCTCGCTTTTTCTCTACCTCTTTCTTTCAGAAAGAAAGTGCCCAGTTTAAAAGAATGTTAGAATATATTGCAGATAGGTGTCGTGGCCAATTTGTTAATAAATCTGTGGGCATTAACTCAGAATTGGATACTTACAGCTACTTAAATACGAGTGCTGATGTTGTAGTAGTGGCAACATGGTGTAAAGGAGCTAGGCAATGAGTTCATCCCTCAGAACAAATGAACTCGCCCTTCTCCCTCCTTGCGTGTGCGCAATGACAACAAGAATACAGCATTTGCAAAACCTACCCTTACAAGGAGACGATTTCTGAGGCTCCAGTTCCAAGAGACAGAGCCGAACTCCTCAGTCCCGAACGGGAGTAACCGGAACAGTGGTGATGCAAATTTTTCTCTGCGTGCCACTTGTAACAATGTAAACGTTACCTGCATGATTTTTTTTTTTGTTAAACGTAGCGTAACCTACGTGCTGTCCTCCATAACTTTCTGATTGCAATATGTCATTCCTTATTACAAAAGTTAGTTTTTCACTTTTTACCACGCGTTGTCCAAATGGAATTCGCAAATAATTCATATACATATACATTGACCTTAATTCTCACTCGGATAAATCCTAGAAACGAGCGAACTTTGCTGCGGAGAGCTACGGCCTGACGGCCTATGCTCGCCTCCATTTCGGAAATATAAATTGATAGGGGATCATGTGCTTCTAAGTAGGCGGGTAAATCATTGTAATGTTGTCAAATGCTTTGATTGCAGCCGAAAAAAGTCGTAAATATAAATTTATAGTGTATTGTGTGCGTGGTACTGTGTTAGCGAGTAAATCATTGTATAGGTAGTGCGAGGCAAATCTCCTTTAACCGCAACAGGGAAAAAGTGGATTGGGAACCATTTACTTCACAATTATAGCATGCCGTTCTAACCAACTGAGCTATCATGCCGTTGCTTCGAAACGCTATGTTATCTAGCTATATCTGTGGCTCTACCCTCGGCTTTCTCCACTACCGCTCGGGACTAGAGCCTCAGGAATCGTGTTGCGAACGAGACGCCGTGGAGTACAGTCGCTATGTTTTCCAAGCAGGAGCAGAGAAGATAAAACTAAGGACTGCAAGAGGCTTGCGGTGCATTTGCATTTCCTTACCAAACGGTTGCAAGGTGAGAAGCAATCGATAATATCCACCGTAAATGATGAAGACGTGCAGACGGATCGATTCATGAGCTACCCCAACACTAGAAATGGTATCCTCGATTGTTTTTCGCATCCTGAGAATGCGAAAACTCGCCTCAAAATTGGAGTCACTGATTTAACAGTCATATACAGAAATGGTTGTTACTCGTACTCGCTTGCAGTAGTAAGCCTGAAGCAGAAGTCTTCTTAAGGCGTATCATTACAATTGCTGAGACCTGGTCCAGATCTTACGAACCAAAGCTGAAACGCCAATCGAACTAGTCATCATGGGTCACCGAGAGAGTGGCTATGGCGATTCTTGTCTACGGTTGGGACGGTACTGTGCTAAAGCATGCCCTTCTCCCAAGGCAGGACGTCAATGCGTATTCTTTGTTTTTGCGAGGAGTCTTGAAAAGAAGAAAAAGAAAATAAAAAGACGCTTTATTCATAACCCACCACTCATTCTGCGTGACTATGCTAGAGTGCATACAGTGGCGATTTGTTCAATCGCTGAGGCTGGGAAATGTTCTACCATTCCACATACTCTCCGAATTTGAGTTCCCGTGACTTCGATCTAATCCCCAAGATGAAGGAACTACTTCGCGGGATTCGCTTCCTAATAGTTTAAGACCTTCTTCAATAGATCGTTCTCTTCGCACCATCAAAAGATTATGCTGGAAACACGTACGCAATACTGGTGACTACATCGAAGGTCTATAAAACGTAGAACCTGGTATGTATGGAAGAAAAGTTGTTACTAATAAAAAACCAACCTATGCATGAAAATGATACTGACATTGCCGTTGTTTCTGAAAATTCAGGATATAATACAGGACACTGTTGGGTAACTCGCACGACAAAAAGAAATAAGATGAGTAAGTAGTAGTAAAGTTGTATTAATCCAAATCATTTGGGACAGTAACGTTGATGTTATCTTTGTTTTAAAATGGCCCCACGTTGGGCGCCCAAAATTTGGAACGGTTTCGTTGGAGGCCAAAAATATTGGACGGTTACGTGGGTGTAAGCTTTGTCTCAAAATGGCGGCCCATTGGAGCGCCAAAATACGATACCGAAATGCTGCGGGGACTACGACATTAGGCCCAGCTATAGACAGCCTCACGCTGTGGATTCGAAGTGGGCGAATGTTGCTTCGGTTGCTGATGGAGTAGTTTTTTACTGCTGTCCCAAATAGAAGTAGCAAGATCTCAGGTGGTTGTGCAGACGTACCGCTGTTTGAATAAATAGGCGTCTAGGAGTAACTTTCACCGATAGTTTATTTAAACAATAATTTTAGGGGAACCTAAGTGCTCTGCCGTTTGTACAATGAACGCTGTGTGTGATTATTCCGCGATGCATACTCGGCGAGCTGTTTGTCCCGATGAGATAAGTAAACTAAAGTTGCAGACTCGATACTTATTTTTATGTAGATATATTCTTCGTATTCCGACTATCTGACTACACTGAATAGAACTTAAAGTCAGCTGAGCGACAAACAAAGGATCTGAAGACCTGACTAGAATCGAAGCGACGAGTGACTTGAGGATCGAAAAATCTGGAGCGGAATCAGAGGCCCAATGATCTGAAGGCGAACAAATCTCGGCGCCCAAATCTGCCTTTTTATACAGAATTCAAAATACATCGTTGGGACACTCAAATCCCGCGAAATTTGCCAGAACATCATGTCTAACTTTTGAACTAAGCCCTGTCACTAGCTAGATTCAATTTTGCCTGGCCTCATCTGATTTTTTGTTCTTTGCTTTAGAAAAAAAAAAAAAAAAACTCTTCGGCGAAATGTAGGTTTGAAGGAGAACCATCCCTTCAGCTGTTTAGATTGTTTACCTCCTTGAGGCTCGGTCCTGGCGGAGTGGGTCCCGTGTCGTACATTTACGGCACGATAAATAACCTCAAACGTGAAAGAAGAGGCATATTTTGCCGGTCGTTTCACGGCCGAATTGAATGGGACGCTGATGACTTTAGATGTTAGTGTCGTCCATATATAAACAAAAAAAAAATACAAAGGATCTGATTTTCACAGCTCTGCTATGTCCGGAGGGTTTTCTCTCTACGGCAGGCAAAGCACAGAGTTTCCTTTTTGCATTAATTTTCAGCTATATGAACAAGAGCATTAAATTGTTAAATATACATTATTTATGGGTATTACATATTGTACCAATTACGTAAATAAATCACTTTAATAATAATAATAAAAGCGGTGAAACTGTAAATACTACTTCACGTTGCAAACGCTTACCTGAAAAGAAAAAATGCATAAAACTTCTTAGCAATGGTCATTTTAATAAAAGAAGCTATTGGTGAGCTTTATTGATCACACTCCCTGTAATTAATAGCGCCAAAACATTAACAACACTTTATTTGTTGAAACAAAAAGTTATTCACCATATACGTTAAAGATATTCTCCATAACCCCAATATACAGTTTTTTCTTTGCGCAGAATTTATGGAAGCATATCATTCGACATATTCTGTAAAGGCATTATCCTTTCGTGAAGAGCTGCTAACCTGGCAGAAATTACAAGAGTAACGATAAAGTTGGCGTCCAGCACCTTACTGAAATGACTGCTCACTTATTTTATTGCTCATTTGTTAATGAGGGGCAACTATGAATTGGAAATGAATATATGTATTACTTATTTATAAGTGTTGACTATGAATACGATGTTTAATCCCGCATGTTGTGAATAAATTTTGGAGAAGATTTTTCCTGTTGGTCTGTCTAATGCTTTCCTCGATGAGAACCTTTGACTATAGTCTTCATTGACTGCAATAGAAAATATACGCTGAACCATGCCATACTTTACAATCATTCATTTCGTTATTAAGAACCTGTCCAAATAGCAGAAGCCTGAGTGACTGTTTTCTTAACATTCAGTGCGCATGTCTCTTTCGAACACAAATAAAATACTTTGAGAGTGTTCAAAACTTGTGCAGCTCACCCATTATTCTACTTCTCCTCTGCACAATAATATTAACGATAGTAATATATTATTTAATGTTTATATTTGTGTGGAAAATCCTATATAGCTTTATCCTTATACACTCAGCGTTGTTGTTGTTGTTGTTGTTTTTTTTTTGTATTTTTTACATTTAAACTTCGGTTCAAGCCTTGTATAAGACCAAACTTGCGACATTACAGAAACGCAACAACGTGTCTAATGGTTAATTAGTTGATTTTAAAAGCTTTAGTCCATTCCTTGGAAACCTTTTTTTGGATTCTAGTTTACTTACTGTTAATTTTGCGCAAAGGAGGTTTTTACAACAATACCGCAAAGCGATGTTTTAATGTTTAAAATTGTTGCTATGCATTGTTATGACACGTAATAATTTAAAGCATTCAGGATTGCCTAGCAACCGATGTTATCAGTTTTAACATTGTGAAGTAACTCTTAGAGCTAAAGAAGAAGCAAGGGCTTGATATTAGTAGAGGATGAACAAAGTCTACGTTAAGTTACTGACGTCATTGGCACTTTCATTCCACCGCCACGGGTGGCCGAGGTCGTTAAGGCGCGGACTCGTGAGCTGGAGGTCTGCGGTTCGAATCCCGCCAGAATCGTCCAGCCTGACTGAGGTTTTTTCCAGGTTTTCCTCAGTCCTCATAAACGGCAAATGCTGGGGAGGAACCTAAACTTAGGCCTGGAACGTTTCCTTCCTTAAAATAAAAAATTCTTTCCCAATATATCATTTCATTTCATGTATCATCAGTGTTTACCGCCTCAGTAGTGGAAGCGAGCGTTAAACACCATTCAAAACAAATTTTTCATTCCAAAGTACGCATGATTGTCCAGAGGTTCAGAGAGGATGATATTTTTACCATGAAGCCGGTTCTGGCCGTAAGTAGAGTACTTCTGACTTGGCGTTACAAGCAGGGCTGAAAGCACTAGTGCTAGTGGGAACATGAAATCATGGAATCTCTTGCTGCTTGCAACGCCCGAGCGACTGACCAGTGTAATGAGGGCATTATTAGGCGGGTAAAATTAGGTAACTGTGAGAAATGTGCTCTTATTCCAACTCGCAATCAATTCATATACATACACACTAACCTAATCTGTCGGCTAACCTGGGCAAATTCTAGAAACCGCTGAACCGATTGGTTTATAGAGTAAATCATTGTAACTGTGGCAAACTGCTCTTATTCGAATTCGCAACTAATTCAGCGAATAAATCATTGTAATTGTGGCAAATCTCCTTTAACTCCGCCAGGTTAATAAAATAAATAAATAAAAAAGCATTGAGATGGTAGGATTCGAGCCCACTATCTTCATAACAACAGCATGACGCTCTAACCGCCTGAGCTATCGTGCCACTGCTTGTTAAGCCTTACTATCTAGCTATAACTGGGCAAGCCACTACCTTCGGCTCTTTCCGCTGTTACTCGGGACAATTCCACGATTCCACTAAGCCTAGTGCTTTCAGTCCTGCTTGTAGCGACAAATGTACCTCTGATCGCGACGATTGCTGTCTTTTACTGTAAGTTCTTCGCGATCGGCTCGCAACTTCGGTGGAGGCCAGAAACTGTTTGCAGCAAGTACAGCATATTAATATTGATGAAAGCATAGTTAGAAGGAAGCTGTATGAAGTGAATTTACAATCCAGGAGACCTGCAAAAAGGTCATTGCTGACCAGGAAACACCATATCTCTCGGTTGCAGTTCACTCGCACCCATCAAAAATGAACTATGGAGCAAGCATGAGAGCAAGTTCTGTTTGAAGGTACCACATGGGAGGGAGAGAGTATGGAGAGGCCAGGAGAACGTTATGCACCCTGCACTTTCTCTTCAAAGACACCTCTTAATGTAGGTTCAGCATTGAAGCAAGAACGGAATTATGTTCATCGAGAATGAGTCACTGACAGCTCATCGATACATCGAGGAGATTCTTGCTTTTGCACCCGTTATAGGCGACAACATCCCCCACACATTGCTCGGTGTGTTTCTGAGTTCCTGAATGTGTTTGAAATGGAATATGTTGTATTACCAGCACGCAGTCCAGATATTAACCCGATAGAACATGCTGGGAGACGTGCTAAGGGTCGATTCCCCGACTCACTGGCAGATCTTCGGGCTGCACTTCAAGCGGAATGGGAACTGATACCACAAGAGAATATGGCAGATCTTATCCAGAGCATGCCTGACCGAGTCGCAGGGCTAGAGGTGTCAACACTCGTTACTGAGACCATGGTTATCTCACATAAACAGCTAGGTAGCCAATAGAGCAATTAAAAAATTCTGTTTATTGTGATGTTTGACCATGTTTGAAGATGTTTCTGCATTAAAATCAATAATGGGGTAGAATTTGTGCTTATCCGTTACTTTGATGATAAAAATGACGTTAAAAATTCTGTTTTAATAGTTATGTCTTTGTTTCACTGAACAAACATTTTCAGTTTTAAATGTGTTTCGCTTATCGGCCGCTCAGTGTACTTATGCTAAAACTCTTATTAATATACAAGATGATACTTTACAGAGGTTTTTGAGGCTTGTGTGTCAGTAGCCCTGATTACAGGAGTATTTGTGTGGCAGCCGCTATGCCATTATCCGTTACAACGCTTCTTGCTACAACGTGGTTTATACGGCGCATGTTTTGCTAAGCACATCGTCATGTTATGGAAATGCGAATGCCGAGTAGAGGGTACTTCTAACAAGAAGAGTGTTATATGAAACTTTGACTACATGGCCGTCTCTGATGCTGTTTGATGTTTGCTAACTTCCTAAGTGATGTGCATTTTTGCACGCAGTATTTAACAGTTGAATTCATACTTTTTGTTTTAATTTAGGGATTTTTGTGGATTCTATTTATTTCTGGAGGCTCTTTAGCATCAGGGCGTGAAACGGCCGATAAATATTGCTCAGAAACCGCTTCTTTCAGATTTGAGATTCTTTTACATGCCGTAAATCTACGAAATGGGACCCACGGCTTTACTCCCCTTCCGAAGGAAGCCATACTTAGGATTTTTACGCCCGAAAAATCCATCGGTCCTGGCCGGGATTGAACCCGCGATCTTGGGTCTACGAGACAAGTATGGTTACCACTATGCCACCAGGACCGACGAGAGAGAGGGAGGGGGGGGAGAACTCCTATATATGCCAGACATACTTCTGAATCAAGAAATTAGAAATTATGGTTTTTGTAAATGTATAGAAGCAGGTAAAGTATTTTTCATATGTACACAGCCCAATAAAATTTTGTTAAAAAATGCAAGCCCTTCTAAAATCCTAAATCCTAAAAGAAATTTGTCAGTGAAAACAAAACTTTTGTTTTAGTAGCTATGTTAATGTAGCAATAAAATATTTTGCAATTATTTATTTCGTTATTACTAACATTGATAGAAATTTAAGTTAGGCATTTAGCAATAACATGTCAATAGGAGCTAAAGAGTTTCTACTTGTTGGAAGTTTATTATTGACGAAACTGTTGGTGGTAGTTATTTGATTTTTTAAATAGTGTTTTAACGCCCGTTTTTACTGCTGATGCACCACAGGCGGTGGACACTAATGATACACGAGATGAAATGATATATTGAGAAAGAATATTTTTTTTATTTTAGGAAGGAAACGTTCCAGACCTAAGTTTAGGGTATCTCCCCGATATTCGCCAGTAATGAGGACTGAGGAAAACCTGGAAAAAACCTCGGTCATGGAGGACGGTGCTGGTGGGATTCGAACCCCAGCTCTCCCGTTCGCGAGTCGCGCCTTAACGACCTCGGCCACCCGTGGCGTGTTATTACGATAAAATACAACTTATACCATTGATTAAGTACACCATTCAGCAAAGAATATTTGACGATATATATCTCTTAACGACGGATGATAAGTGTGTGCATTTTTAAACGTTTATTGGAGACTACATTTCTATCAAAGCCTTATGTCCTCTTGTTTAAAAGTTGCGGGAAAAAAAGGTTCTCTTCTAAACAAAAACAATTTCTGTAAGCAAATTCCTAGAGAAGGGATACATAAAGATATGCTAGTTTTAACGGCGATCATTAAGGGACTAGGCCAGCTCGTTACCGAGATCTAAGAATGTGCAAGATCTAAGAATGTGCAACTCTTATTTTTGGAGAAATATAAAAAAACAAAAAGTTTATAGAATCAATCCAGGAGCTATTGAGGTTTAGAAAAATGAATTCAAAATGTGTCACGCACCTTTCTTCCAAGATGTCAGATGTTTAAACTAAAGTGGAAATCACTTTTCACAATGAACTTCATATGAGTTAGAGACAAGTTAATTCATACTATCTAACAATCAACTTTTGTCCGTAAAAATATAGTTAAATACATTTATTGCATTCTTATCTATTCACCGAGAGTAAACCAACTGATTGTGGGATGCAAACGGAATATTCACCGGTAGTGGATTATATTATGCATCACACAAATTATATTTCAATTGTATAATTGAAACAATTATCTTACTCTTAATAATAGTAACAGTTTTATACACTGTTTGCCATGTCCATTAAACATGCGTAAACTCTTGACTGGTCCATCCGTACCTATAAGCAAAATTCATTGCGTTTATAACAGAAATCAGTCTTTCCTTTGTTAGATTTTTTTACAATCTTTTCTAGTTATAATTCTGGTCGTATTTCTAAATAATACTTAAATGCATCTTTAAAAATGCGTTAGATGTTTCAGCTTATGAAACATTTAAAACTTTATGATATTACTTATAAGTTGTGTTTATGCTTGTGTTGTGAAGATATTTTTATTTAAAAATAAAGTTATACTTAAGAAAAAATGAAGAAATTGAGAATCTGATGGAATGGGATACCATTCAATCATTTTTAATGCCGTCACAGCTCGAACATAAATTTTTTTCATAAAAATTCCTGAATTAAGCATTTCAAGTATCTAAGTGACTTCTAAAAATTCTCTCCAGTTATCTTTAATTGAAAGTATGGCTCACTTATTAAACTATGAATATACAGGGTCACTTAATATCACGCACTCCATTTATAACAGGGCATAGATCGGGTATATGCATAGTTCGCTTGCACTGCATTGACCTCGGTATTATTCGTCGGTCCTGGTTGTGCAGTGCTAACCATATTTTATTCCTAAACCCAAGATCGCGGGTTCAATCCCGGCCAGGACCGATGGATTTTTTCTGGCGTAAAAATGGTAAGTATGGCTTCCTTCGGAAGGGAAGTAAAGTCGTGGGTCCCGTGTCGTAGATTTATGGCACGATAAAGAACCTCAAATCTGAAAGAAGAGGCCACTGAGCAAAATTTGTCGACCGTTTCACACCCTGAATTTAATGGGACGCTGATGACCTGAGATGTTAAAGAGCGTCCGTAAATAAACCAAATGAAAAAAAAAAAATATTCAGAAGCGCATTAGCAGTGAACGACCCGCTGAAGGCTACGTTTATCATATTGTGTCAGTTGCTGCCTTCTGTTCGAACTGTAAAGACTAGAGTTTGTTCATTGTGCATCTCAAAAGGGAATGTTTACTCAAGACAACTGTGTTGTGTCTAAATTACATTCGTTTATTCTTATTAGTCTGCTGAAATGCCTACCGAAAATTTGAATTTTGAGCAAACAAATTTTATATATCATACATACGTAAGAACAGAATCATGTAATGTAGACTAATTTCTAGGTATTCCATTTTCAGGCAAAGAAACTTATAAATGTCTGGTTAATAAGTTTAGGCCAACGGGATTGCTAAACGCTAAACCTAAGAACCGAAAAAGAAACGTTGTAGCGGAAGAAAATATTTACGAAATTACTGCACCATTCAAACGCTCCCTAAAGAAGCCTAAGACATGTTGCACAGCAAGTGAGTGTTTCAAAAAGCTCTTCATGGAGCTGATAAACTTTTAAAATTTAAACTATACAGAGTGACTATAGTTCATGAATTACACCTCGTGACGACGAAAAAACTAATTTATTTCTGTAAATGAATTTTACAAAAATATCGTTGACGGTAACGTTGACCCACATTTAATAATTTTCTCAGATGAGGAATGGTTTCATTTAAATAGGAACAATCCCCACACTAGACGAACTTAACGACAATATAAGAACAGAAATTATGAACACTACGCAAGAAGAACTTTTGCGTGTGAATAGAAATTTCATCTGAAGATGCCAGGAATGTCTGAATGCAGATGGACACCACTAATAATAAGGCGAGTAGTGCATGTTATTATCACACACGAGTAAGTAACGCGGGAGTTTAAGAACGGAAAACCGGGAGCAGGCAATCCAGGGCCCGGCAATATAAGGAACACTCTGAAAAATAGCCAACGTTAAATGACACTCAACCATTCTCAACTGCTTATGAAAGAAAGTATTACAATTAACACAAGGCACAAGAAGTGATCAGCAGTATTTTCACTTAACCGTATGTGTATATAGCTGCGATAAAATTCCTGTCAAAGGCAGCGCATCTGCGATTATGACCAAGCTTTTTTTGAAAACCGTACTGTCAGATCCATTCCCCTCTCTGTCAGAACCACCTTTACCAAAATATATCTGCTCATTTTCCCCCTTTGTTTCATAGTACGTTGGTGTTTTTGTCCAATGGCTAAACCGCTGTTGCTCTTGAGCCTTTGATATTGCTTGTTAGAAATAAAGGCTTTCGTGGTTTATTTCCTATCTGCTTCCTTATCAACGGTTATTTATGCAAATAATGCCCAAGACTCAGAATATAGGACAGGTTTTGTATCACCTTTTACCAGAATATAGTTGTACCACTCACTTTTTTATTTTGGAACTTTCAGTTTAAGGCCAGTAGTAGTGTCGTTATAATACACGTGTCTCTTGACAACAACAACAACAACAATAATAATAACAATAATACATTCAGCACTTCTAGTCTCAACACAATATTTACGAAAGAGTGCAAATATATCAGAGATTACTAAAATGAACCGCTCTCAGTTTGTGAAATAATTAGTATGAAAAATAGCAGTGTCCTTTAGTTTATAACCAAACATATATGCCGGATAGTTCAATTCTTTCTGCAGTTGCAAGTAGACAAACTTCAATTTATAGTGCAAATGTCGTTTCATAAGTAACGCACACTTCAGCTTGGATGATACCACCACGAGGTCGTTAAGGCGCGAACTCCTGAGCGGGAGGTCTGGGGTTCGAATCCCGCCAGAACCGTCCTTCCTGACTGAGGTTTTTTCCAGGTTTTCCTCAGTCCTCATAAATGGCAAGTGCCTGGGAGGTACCCTAAACTTAGGCCTTGAATGTTTCCTTCCTTGAAAAAAAAAAAAGCCTTTCTCAATATATCATTTCCTTTCATGCATCATCAGTGTACTACTCCTGTGGTGCCTCGGTAGTAAAAACGAGCGTTAAACTATCCAAAAAAAGTTTGGATGACTCAGCAGCAGTACAAATTACATCAGTTGTGTAGATAACAAGAGGTAGATATGGGGCCTGCAGGTATGTCAGGTACTATGACTGTCGAAGATCAAAGGTCATACATTAAGATAGAAATTTTACGTGGTAAAAATCTCCAGAAATCCACAGTGCTTTGAGTGTTTTCAGTGAACCTTTATACAGTTTTGTTTGGTCATGTTCGTTAGAGATGACCCAAGACCAGGAAGGCTGAAGATTTCATTTGATGAACGAAGTGTTGTTCCGGATGATCTTTAAGATGATAAGAGAACAGCTGTAACATGTACGAAGGTTTTAGATCTTTGACAAATGATTCACAGAAGGAAATATTTGTGCGTAATAGATCTCTCAATTTGACTGCCGAACAGAAATAGAAACGCAAAGACATGCATAATTGATGAAACGGGGATTGGAGATTTTGAGTAGGGTTTGAAACCACACTGCAACCTCTGCAGAGTCATCTTCCCCAAGACCAGACAATTTTCGATCAGCGCCATCAAAGGTCAATCAAATGATTTATTACAAAGGAATTATTATGGCAGATAAGTCCCAGATAGAGCAAGAATCACAACTGTGTACTATTGTGATTTCATGCAAAAATTTGCAGAATTAGGTCCACATCCTCCAGGACAAAACTCGCTTGTTGCGATCAATAGGCTGCCCGAATATAGATGGAAAGTGCTACCTCATCCGCCCTACAGTCCGGATACAAATTCATCGGACTCAATTTATTCCAAGTTGAAAAAACTAAAGTGTGGACGTCATTTTCATTTTCTGGAAGAATTTTCTGATGTTACCGATCCATTCGACAGATAAACGGAAGTGATATTCGAAAAGAATAGCACAGGTTCCCTGACGCTGGGACTTGGTCATTGAGAAGCAGGGGAACTATATTGAATAATTCAACGGATACTGATAAAACGTATAAGTAAAAAGGAAAGTATATTATTTATGAAATGAAATGCATGCCAAAATTAACTTCTCTTAAATGCTTTCGTAGCTCTTGCAGGCTATGTAGATGACATTTAGAACAGAAATACAGTAACGGCAACATTTTCACGGAGAAAAACGTTTTTAAGGAACTTTGCTAAATATTAAAAGACATGGGGGGGAAATATCCAAAAACAGAACATTAATATAGCTAAATAATATATATATATATATATATATATATATATATATATATATTTGTCTAGCTCCTTGCCAATGAAGAACTCCAGTAGTTGGAAATATAGCAATTTCAAGTGTGACTTTATCTGAGTGTTTTATCTTTATCTACCTTTATTATTACTGTTAATTTGTTACATTTTTAATAGTGTTGCTTTATTTTTATTTTTAATTTATATATATATTTATATATATATAAATATATATAAATCATCACACAACAAATTTCATTTTTTTTCTATTACTGGGTCCTGAGGATAGCGTTATATTTTATTAAAGGACAAAAGTTTAAGCAAGTTACGTTTATGAAAGTTCTTATATAGAAAAACCAGGTTCCCTAATGTTCTCAGAATGTTTTCGATAATGTGTTCGTATGATTGAAAAGCAAAGTGTGCTCGCGAGGAATTCAAACGCAAGATCTTCACATAGAAGTTTAGTAAGATAAGAGCTATAGACAGGAGATAGTTTAATGTAATCAATAGAACTAGTGACCAATCTGTGCATAACTTCACAAATCGTAGGTTTTGTAATAAGAAGCTGTTCAGAATGAGACACGGTACATCAATCAAATGCTTAGTTTAGTACTGCCTTACTACAGTATAATTTTCTGCACATTGTTTTTCCGCACTCTGTGGAATGCGTGCAATGAAATGCATGAAAATATAACTTGGAAAAAAATATACGGCGATTCTGGCATACCGTGTATAATATACGCAATTGTGCATAGCTGTGCATTGTTCTTTATAAGCAGGCAAAGGGATTCTTGACTTTAGCCTTAATTTTGGAATAATTATAAAAATATTTCGGCATAAAGGACTTTCGTGTAGATAAACTAGCACAGGTTGAATATAGTATCTGCATGTTACAAGGCATTTCTTCTACAGTGATCTCAGATGTCCATTGCATAGAATGTAATGGGTTGTGAGAACAGCGTTCTTTGCCTCTTTGTTCTTGATTTCTCAATTCCGCAAATATATATTTAAACCGTGTGTATGGTTTCTGAATATTCCACAGCTAAATTTGGAAAGCTAAACCTTGAATACTTTTGCAAAGTGGAGGCGGGTGTTATCGTGTAGGAAGCAGCATGGACGCTTGGATTTGACTGGTGCTCATAGAGATGTGAGTGTGTTTCCACACATCAGGCAATGTTTACGTTGGTTCCAGAGGCAAGAAACTCAGTCAAGAGCGTCTCTGGCTCGTTTGCATATGAATGACCCTTTTATTTATCTTAGTACGTTTAGGCAGTTAAAAGCACAAATCCACTAGTTATGCACGTTAACTGTACATTCATTACGGAGACTGTCTCTTGGACAGTCAAAGCAACTCGCTAAATACATTAGGGGTGTGGTTCCTTTCATTATATTGCCAAGTTTATCAAATGAGATTCGAATTCAAGTGCCAACTTCAGATTA
Organism: Metallyticus violacea; assembly: GCA_030762175.1. Classification (NCBI taxonomy): domain Eukaryota; kingdom Metazoa; phylum Arthropoda; class Insecta; order Mantodea; family Metallyticidae; genus Metallyticus; species Metallyticus violacea. The sequence continues at coordinate 120,150,357 of CM060831.1, forward strand.
ATTTTGTACCTAAATAAAATTAATGTTCTGTTCTTGGATATGGTACAAACTGTATATTATTGGCTTTTAATGGCTTTCCCCTCTATTTATTTTAATTGCTAGTAAAGTTCCGTATTCAGCTATGTATTAATACGTTTTTCTCCGTGAAAATGTTGTTACTGCATTTCTGTTCTACATAGCCTGCAAGAGCTACGGAAGCATTTAAGGGAAGTTAATTTTAACAACAGACGTTGCACAAATAGCTACCAGAGGCAAATGACAATGGCGCGGTCACGTCGCAAGAATGCAGGGGAATAGATGAACCTACAAGATCTCCATGTGGGACCCCCGGATAGGAAAAAGGACACAAAGTAGACCCAGAAGAAAATGGACAGACCTCTTCAAAGAACTTGCAGGTCCAGATTGGTCAAGAGTAGCAAGAGGAAGAGAAAAATGGAAATCTCTCTAGAAGCAAATAGTGCAGTGAGAAATGGAGTAACCAAAGAACAAAGTAGTCAGTGTGTTAAACAGCATACGAACAACTAGCGTGGAATAGCTCACCACGTTAGGAAAAAGTGCGCTTTCCCTACTTGTTAGGAGGCCTTATGGGACACAATAGACTATCTTTATCTTTAATTTTGGCATGCATTTCATTTCATAAATAATATCCTCCTCTTTTTACTTATTCGTTTTCAACATTATCGGTTCAGTTATTTAGTATAGTTCCCCTGCTTCTGAATGACCAAGTCCCAGCGTCAGGGAAGCTGCGCTATTCTTTTCAAAATATCACTTCCGTTTATCTGTCGAATGGATCGGTAACATCAGAAAACTGTTTAAGAGAATGAAAACGATGTCCATGCATGAGTTTTTTCAACTTGGAATAAATTGAATCTGATGGATTCGTATTCGGACTGTGCGGTGGATGAGGTAGTACTTCCCATCCATAATCGCGCAGCCTGTTGGTCATAACGGGTGAGGATGTGCGGTTCTCCTAATTCTGCAAATTTTTGTATGAAGTCACGACAGTACACTGCTGTGATTCTTGCTCTATTTAGGACTTTATCAGTCATAATGATTCCTTTCTGATCAAGCATTTGCTTGACCTTTGATTGCGCTCATCGAAAATTTTTTGGTTTGGGGGAAGATGGAACTCTTCAGAGGTTGCAGTGTGGTTTCAAACCTTGCTCAAAGTCTCCAATCCCCGTGTCATCATTTATACAATGTCCCATTTCTGTTCGGCAGTCAAAAACTGAGAGACCTATTGCGCACAAATATTTCCCTTCTGTGAATCATTTGTCAAAAGACGGTGCCATCCTCCTAAAAGCCGATAAAGTGCCTTAGTTCTATCACAAGCCATTTCTTCCCACATGGCAAAAGTTTACCGACAGCTAAATGACGTCACGTATTATGAGCTTCTCTCTTCTGACCCTACACTTAAATTTAATCAAGAGATAGCGTCTTCCATCAGCACTACTATCCTGCAAAAGGATTTGGCTACACGTATCTCAAAGAGAGAATGTTACTATAACAATATTTTTGTCATGCTTACATACATTTTTATGAGTTTGTTAGTCCTTGAGTTTGGAAATCACTAAATAAAGGTGCAGAGTGATAAAAACGAAGGTGGATCATAAAAGTGAAAAAGTCGTAGGTTCTATATAACTTTTTCTTTGATAATGCCATTTCGGTTGTTTTATTTTATTTAGGGACGCTCTTGAACATCTCAGATCATCAGCGTTGCATTCAATTCAGGGCGTGAAACGACCAATAAATTTTGCTCAGAGGCCTCATCTTTCAGGCTTGAGGTTCTTTATCAGGCCGCAAATGTACGACACGGGACCCACGGCTTTACTTCCCTTCCGAAGGAAGCCAAACATAGGATTTTTACCCTCGAAAAATCCATGGTCAAGACTGAACCCGCGACCTTGGGTGTACAAGGCAAATAGGATTACCACTATCAGGACCTACATAATGACCTTAAAGTTCATGCAACAATGGAAATATTTGGCATTTATAAAATAAACTCTTTTAAGACATAAGGTTTGACATGCCTGTGCATATTTTTGAAATCTTACATTATCTGTAAAACAAGTTGTGCGTTAATTTTGAAAATTGCAACCAGAAGTGTAGAGAACATTTTTCTTGACATTTCTGTATTTTAAAATGTGTAATTTTTTTATTTTATTCAGAATATAATTCTGTGTAAAGCTGTAATAGTTAGTTAATAAACTATTTCCGTATTCTTATATGGGAAATATGATTGTAAAAATATTAATCGAAGCCGCAAAATTTTACCTATATTGTCTTCCACATAAATCATTACATTTAAGTGCGTTTTTAAATGCATGCTTTGTATTCTTTGTTTCTATTTTAAAGTCCTACTTTGTATAGTTTTAGTGTCATTTCTCATGTTTTAATGCCTGATTGTTCTGACTCTAGTGATCCCAGAATGCGTCTAAAGGATGTAAGACCCGCGAGTAGTGCAATGAGCCGTACGCTGAGCCGACAAGAACAGACAAATTAACTTTCAACTTTTTTGGGAGGAGCGGGAAGGGGACAGGCAGCGTTTCTGTAAGAACTGCCGATACTCTATGCCATTGATGGTAAAATGCTGCTGCTGATGTTCAAAAGAATGAACCTGAAACTTTCCGTAGGGATTCTGATGAAGTCACGTTGACTGTTGTATAAAGTGATGATGCTAACAAAGTTTCCTCGTCCTTGAAGAGGACACAGGACAGAAACAGAATGGTAGTCAAAACCTTTTTCTTAGACAAAAAAAAAAAAATGCTCTGATTATCCCTGAACACGTTGCAGGCGATTAGGAATAGCAGCGTTTCTCATTTACTAAGATATCCAACACAATTGCTTGGTTACACCGCCGCTTGATCTTGAGCTTGCACTGGGATTGTCCTAAATGATTTCTTCCAGTTCAGGTGCTCTAACCCATTCTCCGTGATCACCCCTTCCAGTAAATGACAAATACTACTGCAAAAGATTTATGCTTTTGTTGCTATCTTTATGGGTAAATTTACAGGTAAATTCGTGCGGCCTGTCAGCTATTTCCATCCGCTTGTCCATAGATGAAAATGGTCTATAGTTATTCCTGATATTAAAAACGGAGCATTTTAATTATTCATAAACATGACCACCCAGAAACAGATCTGCAACAGAAAAGAAGTGCAAACCATCCTAATATTATCGGAGCTATTAAGAGATACATAAGAATAGCATAGCCATCAATTTTGAAATGCATGTTATTCTAGACACTTGTTTTTTTCTACCAGAAATTACTCCTTTAAGTTTGTCCCTATAGTTCAAATTACCCTGTATATAAAGAAAATATCTTCAACACCTTCTACCGTAGACCCAAGGCATGTAAAAGAACCTCAAGCCTGAAAGAAAGAGGCCTCTGAGCAAAATTTATCGGCAGTTTCAAGCCGAAATAGAATGAGACGCTAAAGACCAGAGAGATTAAAGAGCGTTCTTAAATAAACTTAATAATAATGATAATAATAATAATAATAATAATAATAATAATAATAATAATAATAATAAATTAGTTCTTAAAACACGTTTTCACTTCTTGCTACCTTTTACGAATCGGTTGATAAAAAGATATTTGTTTGGTATATCGGTTTTGGTCCATTTTATTTTTTAATATTTTCACGTTGGTTGAATTTATTAATTTTACTATTTATATTAAAAATTTATTAAAATGTTATAGCCTAGATAGCTAAAATTATGTTATTTGTTGTATTATAATATTTTTTTACAAAAACGAAGAGAAAGACAAATAAGATTAAATTTGTTATAAGCAATAAAGAAAATATGTTAACATTTTAATTAGTAGCTTTACCTCTCAAAATTTGTATAAAACCACTATTACTGTACGTGCAATAAATATTATTCAGAGATTTAGATAGTATTTCGTTCATACTGTTCTTAGTGAGAAATACGCGAAAAGATCTTTGAAACAAAGAATGCTTTAAATTTTTGTAATGAACTTTATTTATGATTACTGATTATTTATAAAAATTAAGGGTGTTCAAAAATAGTATATGAGACACATATTAAATGTGATTTTATGTGATAAAATTCCATTTTTCAGCACTTCTAAATAATTATTTCAAGACAGGAAATGGTTTATTTCAGCATAGAGGGAATATGATGTAGTATTTTTATTTCTAGCATAAATTATTTTATTGCTAAAATTTCAATCCTAATGATTTTAATTTTTATTGATGAAGTTTAGTGGTGTTTAAGTAATGAGTACAATTAGAGCGATATCAGAATAAGAAAAAAATTCAATTTTGAAATTGCGAATGAGACTTTTATTCTTCCATGGAACTAAAAATAGAAACATAAGAGTAATTACATAGGTGGATGTAACAGAAGCCAATTCAGCACTTTCCAGGGAACAGGTGAATTCAGAATCGCGTTTATTTTTGCTCTGAGCATTGAATGGCAATGAAAAAAAAAAATATTTATGTTCTTCTGGGTGCCTTTCTGGCTTCCGTTTTAAATATAATTAAACTATAGGTGTCATAACTGAACCATGGTTGAACTGTTAATTTTCAGAAATTATCAATAGTATATAAAGGACTTAAAATTATTAATTGGACGGCAGAGACGGCAGCAAAAACTAAAATGGCCTCTACCACAAGCCTCTAGTCGAAAGTCGGTATTCTTCAAAACGTAAATGGGTTTGACCTAACTTTGCACACGGTTACGAAATGCCAACGATAAACTAATTAATAACGTAATTCTTTAACTGGTCGTGACAGCATAACAGAAATCAGAATTGAATTTTATACAACAAAAAACAAAGGAATATTTACAGCTTTGTCTACATTACCTTGTTACTTTTTTTAAGCTCTCCACATCATCATCGTCTTATGCATGTTACACAAGTGAAATGTCAATAAAACCAATGTTTGTATTTGTATTATACAAATATCACTCTTTTGCAATAAAAGGTTATGGTCAGTCAAGAGAGAGATGCATTATTTATCCCTAAACGTGATGCATCGACATATCTATTACAAGCTGTTGTCAGAATAATCGATACCATGCATGCATGCCGGTACACGGTGAAATTATATGCTTGTGCTGCTCTCGTGGGAATCGAGTGGTGCAGATTTAAGGCGAGAACCCTTTGCCATTACTCACCTCCTGCTTACTTCAGCACTTCCTCATTGCCAGCAACATCTGCACCAGTTCCATTCTCTCCTTATGGGTAGAATTATGAATATGATGATCCAACGGTAGGCAAATTCAAAGCAGATTTATGAACAAGGATTGATAGTTCTTTCTGAATCGAAGCTTTTAACCTATGGCAGATTTATAGAATTTAAATGTTTTTATAGTTGATTAAATGTTTTAAATAATTATCACAAGTAATATCACAAGAGGGACCTAAAATTGCCGATAAATTCACCAACCTAGTGAATCTGGATAGCTCAGTGATATTAATTAGGGCTATTTCACGAACAAAATGAGACTTTAAGTCTAATTCCCCTAAACTTGATTTACATAATTGTAATAATTGTATATTTGTATTGTGAATACTTACTTTGCAAGCCATCTCGCAACGGACGAATGTCAATAATGCCAATAGAGAAGAGCCAATATATATTTGAAATTCGTGAACAGAATATTAACAACTGCATGCTTATGAATAAGCTATCCATTCAGAAACCGTAAGACAAACGAAGGTCGAACATAACAATCGCTATCATTAGATTTGCTAATACCAACAGAGAAAAACAAAACAGAGAAAACATTTTACTATTCTGAATACGTATTTATAAAATGTATTGTTACTTAGGCAGATATTTCACAAAAGAGTTCAGACTGTTTGGCTAATACGCAAAATAAATACACATTAAGTTAGTTAAATGTACAATTGCTGAAAACACAGAAAGTGGTCGGTGATGCATGCTCAGGAATTATATGGTGTGGGTACAGAGTTGGTTAAACTGACCAGAAGATAAATGCACCTCGCGTGTCAAAGTTGCATATCCGAATCGAAATAGTATCTACTCATCAAAACATGGATCAAAGTGCAGGCATAGCTCCTAGAGACTTCTTTCTGATCCCGGATTTATTTGGCTCAGTAGGAAGACATTTTGGCAGAATATGAATGTCATCATTGCAATCGATTATTATTTTTTTTTAATTTTTTACAAATTAAAAACACCTATTTTTCCAATGGGATCAAAAAAAAAAAAAAAATGCGATCTACCTGGACCGAGTATATAGCACTCACGGAGGCTACGTTGAAAAATAAAGTCATCTCTAATAATAGTATTTAACTTACTTTATACTTCACTTTTCAAAATATTCTGATAGATCAAAGTGTTCTATTTCAACGCAAAACTACATGCTCAACACAAATCCATAATACCGATGAAAAATATTACTATAACATTTGTTAATTTACATTTTGAAGTAAAGAAGAGGAAATATGCTTTTCTGTCCCCGGAAATCAATGAAGAATGTAACGACTAACTTTTCTCTTTACTAGATAATAATAATAATAATAATAATAATAATAATAATAATAATAATAATAATAATAATAATAATAATAATAATAATAATAATTGAGAGAAAAATAAACGAAAAGCAAAGTGAGAAAGAAAGACTTCCTCACTGGTTTTTGATAATTTTTTCTCTCTCCTATTTCTTTTCTGTAGTGTGTTCATCCTTTTGTTCCTCTTCTTTCATTAGCTACAAACAAACAAAAAGAAAGAGAGAAAGAAAGACAAACAGACAGACAGAAGGAAGGAAAGAAAGAACAAAGACAGAAAGAAAGAAAGAACAAAGGAAGAAAGACAGGAAGTAAGGAAAAGGAGCAAGAACGACAGAAAGAAAGAAGGGAAGGAAGGAAGACAGAAGAATAAAGGAAAGGGAAGACAGACAGACAGAAAGAAGAAATGAAGAAAAGAAAGGAAAGAAGAAAGACAGAAAGGAAGAACAAAGGAAGATAGACAGGAAGGAAGGAAGGAAGGAAGGAAGGAAGGAAGGAAGGAAGGAAAAGGAGAAAGAATGACAGAGAGAAACAAGGGAAGGAAGGAAGACAGACAGACAGACAGAAAGAAGGAAGGAAAGAAAGAAAGAAAGGAGAAAGACAGAAAAAAGAAAGGAAGGGAGGGAGGGAGGGAGGGAAGGAAGGAAGGAAGGAAGGAAGGAAGGAAGGAAGGAAGGAAGGAAGGAAGGAAGGAAGGAAGGAAGGAAGGAAGTCAAAATGCCCTATCCCTGCCAATGAATTTACCAAAGTTGTTTTCCATTATCTCAAACACTATTAAAGATAGATAGCTGATTTTTGCATGGCATACTTAGGAACATCTTATGTTATTTATGAAAAAATAATACGTTGCATTAAATAGTAAGAACATTACAAACTTTTAAATATGATTAACATTTCACTTTATTTTTTCGAATTTTTATTTTAAAAAATACCTGTGCATTGTGTTTGCAATTTTTTTCATTCGGTTAGTCGTCACTCTGATAAAAACTGTTGGTAAAATGATCAAGTTTCTCGTATAATGAGGCATTTCCATGCAAAAGTACATCTTTTCAGATACTGCAATTGAACATGAATGTTAAAAGAAAACCCATAAATGTCTCCTAGCTGATAGTCCTCGATCTGTTCCTCTTGATCCCGGTTACATTTTGTTCGTTTTTATTTACTCATTTATAGAAAAATTACAAACAAATATAAATGTAGGTACAGAGCAAATATTTACAAAATTATGGGTGTTGAACTGACTGGTCCAGAAAAGAATAAATAAAGCTATGCCACATAATATTTAAAAATGGTTTAAAATAGAATTATCACACCGCTTTAAATCACGTATGAAAATGAGCACGAAAATCAAAATATTCAGTGTATATATATGTATATATATAAATATATATATAAAATTAAAATCGCCATTTTCATTCCCCTTAATACAATAGTACTATAACTTGGTAGCAAACAGTCCGTTTTTTTTCAGTGACTTTTGTTGATGTCGAAACGTTTCGACAGCTTCTTGCTTAATCACGAAATCATTCCAAATCCTAACGAAAGTTCATCGCTTCTACTACCGAAAATCAACTCCACTCTTCCCTTTTTGATAGAAATAACGTGAAATTTGTGATTTAATGTTTATGAAATTGGCTTAGATAAAGTATTGAGATGATAACGTATATTATGGTACATTTTATTGATGCACCACGTTCGAGAAACATAAATCACTTGGGACAGCAGCTGAAAGGTGGTGTAACAATACGGGGTGTTCTACAGAGCGCAGGAACCGACAGATTGATAAAGTAAGCTATTATTGCTGGAGATTGAATCTAGTTAACGATTTATGTAAATTTAACAAAGAGACGGTTAATGCGGTGACGAGACAGAAAGGAAAAGGGGGGAGGCGACATAACAGCATGCAATAGAATGGAGATCTTTAGAATTTCTTTCAAAGACAGATAATATCTGTCTTTGTGGCCTAATATTCAATTTTAAGCAAATTTGGAGGAAAATGGGGCATTCATAGCAAAAACATAATCAAAAGAGAACAATTGGTAAGCCAAAATATTTTTTTTTCCTATATGCAGGTGAAACAATCGTGCTACGGAGTTGGTATTTTGGGGGCCATTTTGGAGATTTTATCGTGGTTTTTATGTTTTGGCGATTTCATTCCACCAACATTCTTCTCGTTTATTTTATTTCATTTTTTAAATATGTGATTGTACAGTGAGAGCAGTTTAAAAGTCTTGATACATAGTTCAGCTGTTCGGCGGTTAGATCCGCATTTGCCGTTATTTTCTTGCATAGACTTGCGACACTCAAACGCTTTCCTGTTAGATACACCATATTAAATAACAGAATTTGGTACTTACCCTCCTTACAGGACAGTTTTATTGGAAGCTATTATTTCATCAAATTTTTCTTCTATAATTACATAACGTCTTTGTTTCGTTTCTGCTATGCTAACTTTAATATTTTTCTTCGTGTTGGAACAGGGCTGCCAGGAAAGTCCGCTTAAATACCTGTCTCGTTCTGCTACGGGACATGAAATAAGCCTTGAAGAAGAATAAACGACACATGTAGTGAATATCAACATTACACTGCACTACTGCATTATTGATGAAATTTCACACTCGACAGCACAACATAACTGCTTGTCAAAATCTCACTCACAACTGAATGGGAAAAGAGAATGGCGCCGCACAATCTCAGCGATTGGAGGTGGGTAAGTCCACGCTTCGGCCGGTTTAAGCAGCGGGACTTTTAAACTGCTCTTCCCAAGATCGCGGGCTCAATCCCGGCCAGGTCGATGGATATTTTCGGGCGTAAAAATCCTAAGTATGGCATCCTTTGGAAGGGAAGTAGAGCCAGATCCCATGTTGTAGATTTACGGCACGCAAAAGAACCTCGAGCCTAGAAGGAGAGGTCTCTTGAGTAAAATTCATCCGCCCTGAATTGAATAGGATGCTGATGACTTGAGATGTTAAAGAGTGCCCGAAAATAAACCAAATAAAAAAAAAAACCTGCTCCTAATGTATTTTCCCCATATCTTGTTTGTGTTTGTGTGTGTGTGTGTGTGTGTGTGTGTGTGTGTGTGTGTGTTGCGGTACTTTTAATAAATAAATAATCTTTAAAATATATGTCATATTTTTACTTATAGAGCTCGTGTTTGATACGTGATGACTCTTAAATAGTCATACTAAATATAATATGTAATATATATTTGTCATTTTTGCTTTTCTAAAATCGTTACAACTATTCCCAAACTGTAATATAATTTCTCATGTGTTTCCTGTAAACTCTTTGATATATTGAAGTTTTGTAAGGACATTCTGTTTCATTTGCATTTATAACTAAATACTTTAATAATTTATACGAAAAAATGCAGCAGTGCCTATGAATAAACCAGGATGCAATTCTTGAACAATATATGAGGCATATTGACTTTGAACTCATACAGAGAGAAGAGAGAAGAATCAATCAATTTTTAATGGTTAAAATAACGGACTGTTCTTAGCTCCTATTATGAATGTACAAGAATAGTATGTTTGACTTTCTAACTTCTTAGCCCCGAATGTAATAAAGTAAATATTGACTTTAAAGAAACTCTGCCGTTTTTCAAAATAGAAAGTGTTTATGTGATTAGCATTGTAAATAATGCATAAAATTTTAATAACCAGCAGAAGTTTTCGTAAACGTTTGAGCAATAACTAAGGAATGTTTAAATGAATAAATGAATTAACATACCAAAGAGAACGATCAAACTAATTTGAAGGAAAAAGAAACAATTCTTTCAAATGTAGATTGGAAATATTTTAATAGATTAAATAGTACAAACAAATCAATTTAATAATACATCTGTGTGTGGTATTGATTTTCATGTAATTTTCAGCTAGCCTATAGTAGTAATAGACACTATAGTAATAGACACTGTAGTAATAGACACTAAAATATCTTCCGGTATTGCTCCTCAAGATACTGACTTGGATGAAGTTGAATTAATTACGAAAAAAAAAAAAAGCATTAGTATTCATCCTACTTGCTGTTGTGAGCAGCACAAAAACTTGACAGAAAATTGACAACTTAAAGCTACTTACTATATCCAACTTCCAAGAAAACACAACTTTTCTACCTCAAAACACGTTCACAAATACTTCACTCTGGAATTACCCCGTTACTAATGATGGGTAATCTTCAGCGTCCTTTGGTACAACAGTTTCAGCTACTGTTCGCAGAGAAGGATGTTTCTATTTTGCTTAGTGTAGGGGTTTCTATTCTTGTTATAATTGCACAGTTAGGTGAAATGTGTTGTAACTATTAACTTCTCTCTGCAGTTTCAGTGATTTAGCCGAGGGCGGAGGATAATCAGGTCCAGTGGAAACCGCAAGAATCTTCGCTCCATGCATACAGCACTAGCCGCTGGCCACAGCTACAGCTTCAGTGGTAAGCCAAATTTCCCATAGCTTTTGTTGATAACGATTTCTTGCTTTATTATCTGTACTTTCAGTCATGGAAATTACTGTACATATTTTTATTAAAATGTTTATTAGAATAACAGAAAAGTAATATTAATACTTTTTTTAATTTTTTAAATATAATATTACCATTATGTACTGTATTTCACATCGTATATATTAACTGTCACGGGTGGCCGAGGTCGTTAAGGCGCGGACTCGCGAGCGGTAGGTCTGGGGTTCGAATCCCGCCAGAACCATTGTCCCTGACTGAGGTTTTTCCAGGGTTTCCTCAGTCCTCATAAACGGCAAATGCCCGGGAGGTACCCAAAAACTTAGGCATGGAACGTGTCCTTCCTTAAAAAAAAATCTTTTTCCAATATATCATTTCATTTCATGTATCACCAGTGTTCACCACCTATGGTGCCTCAGTAGTAAAAACGCGCGTTAAACACCATTAAAATCATATATTACATTTTTAAATATTTAAACACAATTAGAGGGGTTTTTGAAAAAAAATATTGCAGTATAAATAAAAGTATTGGCCTATTATTTAAAAATGTTTGTGAAGAAATAATTTTAAGCAAAAATAGCGCCATTTTCAAGATGCATTTTCTCAAAAACAATAATCATTAATCATTTAAATTTGTATACGTATTTTGAAGATCTTTAATGAGGAATAAGACTGTTATAGAAAACGTAGGCTTTAAAATATTTTTGAAAAAGTTATGCCAAAATGTAAAACAAATTCCTGTATGCATTAAACTCTAACTTCATAATAATTGTTTTATTCCTTAATAAGGATGTTAATAAAAACATAACAATTAAATATTTTGTCTGCAGAGTACCTTAAAATGTACATTATTTAAAAAAAACATTAAAATTTTTAATATACTATAGATATGACAAAACCGAATAATATGTTTTAAGAAAATCCATACTGTAGTTTTTGAAAATTTCAGAATTTAAATCATCTAATGTGACATACGGACGCGTCATAGACACCTTGCCCCATTGAACGCGATATATTTATACCACTATTTCTCTCATAGTGACATAACAATAAGGCTTTGAAATTTATCATAATGGGTGCTCAAAATTTTATTAATAAAAATATATGAGATTTGATGCATTTCGCACTTTGAAGGTAGATGAATAGTTAATCTTTATGGAAAAAGATTAACGCTTTTATGAAAAATGTTAATTATATACACCAGAAACAAAAGAAAAATACTACAAAAATGCAAATCTTAGGAATGAAGATCGCTGAATCATATTACCTAATTGAGGAGATTTGAGATCAGAATTTGAGACATGCCTCAGATATGACATTCTTAACGTTACATATAAAAGACTTTATGCATTAATTAAAGTTGTAGAGGATATGTATTTTGCACTAAAGATTTGGATGTGTGTTTTTTATATCTCCTAAAAATTACTTAGTTTTGTTACTCCATTATTATACAACGTTCACTCATATTTTCATCAGATTATTTAATTCAATGCGCCCGCTGTGCAAAAATTAAAATAATTGCTAAATGAGAAAAATCCAAATCCCGAGGTCAGTCTTTCGTGATCCCTACAGATAGCTCTATACCAAGGACATACTCGTACTTTATTCATAAATAGGTTAAAAGATAGATTCATGGTATTACTTGTAGGTTTTTCTTAAAAAAATGAAAAAGATTTTAAAAATTCATTCTTCAACCCTTGTACATTGATCAGTACAAGGAATTTTCCATTTTACTTACCACAGTTGGTATGCGTGCTGTTGGTATGCTGTAGGTGCTGCCAGTCTGCATGCATGTCCTACAGAGTGAAGGCTGTCTTGTGTTTTCCTTTCCTTAGTATGGAGGTATGTTTCTAAGTTACACACATTACAAGCTCTGGCAGTTCATGCTGCGTATCAGCGTGTGTTTGTTATACCAGGTGGACAGAAATATACTACTGTGCAACTTTATTCTGCTTAGACCAGCCCTATGATGTCATTGTTTCCGATGCTTCGTGCATTTCTCCAAGGCGGAATGTATAGGTATACTTCTTTTGTTTATTGCTCTCTTTGTTTAGTTCTTTGCTTTATTTGTTTTAATACGTCTGGGAATGAAATACACAATGAAAAGATATAAAATCAATCTTTTAATAATTCTCTTACTAGAACATGTGGACTTTTGTTACCTTGGGCTACCTCTACTGGCCTATTTTCCAGGATATCGGTCAACTCTTGCAAGTTAACCTGCTGTCTTGGATTCTAAGAGTGTATTGTTTCTATTGTCGTCTGATTGACAAGAAGCACACATCACATATCGTCCTTAACATACCAGAACAAAATATAGTTTCTAGGAAAATGAAAGCCTTAAAGTTTTGTTCGTATGCATTTTCTTGATCGTTACATTCTGTGCAGCTCTGGCGCTTAGTAAGGGCATCCGTTACAAACGTTTAGTATACTTTTCGAGTACAGTGATCCTTTCTGAAGGGCATTAGGTAGCTCATATATTTCATTTTTGAATTATTTCAATATTTTTGATATCTAAAGAATTTATTCAATGGAAATGCAGTGTTACAATGCAGTGGGCCGTACTTTGAAACTGTTACTGCGATTTCAAGCCCATCTTAATGTAAATTATTTATGTTTCCTCCTTTTCAAAATATCACAATACTAAACTATGTCCAATAATGTCTATATTTTCTGTTTCGTATTTTGTCGTAGTTCTAGGTATTTGTAATATACGGGAAACAATGTCTTGTCGAGTATATCGTTGAAGAAAAGGTTTCGGGCAATAGAACAGACCATGGGGGAAGATTTTTTGTTAAGAATCCAGGATAAACGGGCCTAAGTCAGTCATTTGTGATTATGAGAAATTGTTAAAAGAAATCACTCATAAATATGAGTTAAATACCCGATTTTTTTTTGATTGATTTATTTATGGACGCTCTTTAACATCTCAGGTCATCAGCGTCCCATTCAACTCAGGGCGTGAAACGGCCGACAAATTTTGCTCAGAGGCCTCTCTTTCAGGCTTGAGGTTCTTTTTTGTGCCGCAAATATACGACACGGGACCCACGGCTTTACTTCCCTTCCGAAGGAAGCCATACTTAGGATTTTTTCGCCCCTGGTCCTGGCCGGGTTCGAACCCGCGTTTTGGGTTTAGGAGGCAAGTATGGTAACCACTACACCACCAGGACCGACTTAAATACCCGAGGAAAGGGAAATGAGTTCGGTTAAGAATTTAAAACTCCGAATGTGAAGAGAGAAATTTAAAGACTCTCCGAGCTGACAATTCAGAGATAGACAGTCAGATTTAAAATAGCCAATAAGTTTAGTGATCGAGTTTTGAACGAGAGAAGCGACGCAGATGCAACTATTTCCCGCGAAGTGATGCTCCAACGTTCAGAGTTTGAGCACAAACAAGCGGGTTTGGGCACCGAGCGGCATTCTCTCTTTCCTTTTCTGATTCTTCTGTACTCGTTACTTAGCTTAGGCAGTCCCTCTCGGGCAAGATACTTCAGATTCAGCTGTAACTCAAGTCGGCATTCGTTCTGCTTCTCTCCACTCGCATTCTGCTTCAGACGTCACAGCAGTTTTAGATTTTCAGGTTGAAGCTACGTCATTAAAATCTTAACCTTGTCGCCAAGCGCCGCTTATATTTAAATCACTTTTACCGGCATTTCAATTATGTTACGCCGCGCGTCGACACATATATAATAAGACAAAAAATTGTTATGTAGGAAGAAGCACGTGGAATAAAGTATATTTCAAAAGCAACATCGAAACGTGTCTTTTACTTGTGACGCCTGATTTTCTTCCTAAGCCCAATTAATTCTTAGGTGAACGAAAATTGCCGGAATACCCTAAGCGTTCACGACAAAATAAATGATCGCTGCAGGAGTAGCTATCGTCACCTACCCCATACAGTCCCAATTCTGCGTAGTCAGGCTCATGAAATCATTTATAATGTTACGAAACAAGTAATATATACAGACGGTGCCAAAGATGTATACACATTTCAAGTAAAGAAAACATTGTGTTAACATAACAAAACTGAATTCACACAAACAGAAAATGATGAGCACGAATCATCTTAGACTTTTACAGTTAACAACAGTTGATCAAAATGTCCACCATCGGCATCGATACACTTCTGAGTACATTGAACTACTGATTGAGCAAGTTTGCGAAAGTGTCCTCAGCGATTCCAGCACATGCCGTTTCAATTTCTTCCCGAAGTGCTGTCAGTTAGCTGGTTTTCTACGGTATACAACATCCTTAAGAGTTCCCCATAGGTAGAAGTCCAACGGAGTTAGGTCCGGAGAACGCGGTGGAAACTCAATCGGACCTCTTCGTTCTATCCAGTGCCGTGGAAGATTGTCATCAAGGTACGCACGTTACTCAGTTGCATGGAATTGTTACTCGCGTTGGCGGTTCTGTTCTGTACACACGTCTACATTGCCTTTGAACTTCAACAACATTCTCGGTTTTCCACACTTCAAAATTGCTTTCCGATAATCTTGGCTCCATTTTGTTGTAGCAACGCTAATATAACGTAATGTGAATCACGTCTGTTTACAGAACATCATACGATAATCTTGGCTTCACTTGTTCATTGTTGATTTACCTGTCACGTAGCAACGCTATCATAATGTATGTGAGTCACATCTGTTTACAGAACATGAAACGGCAGATTTCTACACCACGCACATCCCCAGTAGTCACCTTAACTAGGTAAATATAAAATTATATGAATATTAAAGTAATATTAAAAAAATGATTAGCATAACATTTTAAGCGAGAAGTTGAAAATTAGCTCCTTCTTGAATTATACAAGGCCGTCAGTTTGGCAAGCACCAAAATCTTTTAGGTGCAGAAAGAGCGGAAATGGGCCATAAAATGCAGACACTCTCTTTTCTGTAAGATCCCCTGTGACCATGAAACTAGTAGCTAGGTACTCTTAGTTATAACTTGCACAAAGGAACTTTGATTTTCACCCCAAGGAAGGCTGTTACGCAAGCTTCTGGTAAACAAGAAACGGAAAACCGTTAAGGTATATTTTTCGCGCAAATAGAAGCTATCACCCCACCTCTGGGGATGATTCATGGACATTCATTAAGCTAACAGTTATGAAAAAAATATAGCTTCAGCGAACGGCCTAAGTCAAAAGTCTACAGAATTTACTACAGCTAAGAGTTTGGGTGAGAAATACACCAAAATTCCAAGTGACGAGCTCATTAAGTTTTAAATTACATCTGATTTCACATTTTGAATTGTTCTATACCTTGAGATTTCAAAGTTATTTTATTATAAGTACAAATAATGAAAGACTAGATCATTAACTTATCTACGAAAAAGCAGAATCTTTAACAAGCTCCACTTGTTTGATAATTTAAGTTGTTTCTTGACAAGGATTAAGAGGTTCATAGGGCTGGGGTTGCATGCATTTTAACGCTGATTTAAATGCTTCCACTTAACCTGATTGAAACTTCTACGCCACTTTTGTTGCGAATGAGTGCGTGCAGCAGAGGAAATATTACAGATCAATATGAGTAGGAAAACGTAGTTTCAATGCAAAAGCATTTCAGAAGGGACCCCAATATATTCCATGCGGTAGAAAAAGAGCTCGAGAAAAAATTCTTAAAAAGCATAGCAAGAGCATTCAAATGCGTAAACACTCGAGGCTTGTGGTAATGTGCCAAGCTCCATCTATCCTACCGATTTCAGATTGAAGTCACTCATTTCCTGTTATGGCTTAGGTTTGCAAAGCAAGACCTGCTTCCTCTCTCCCCTGAGAGGGAAAAACCTTCCTTGGTTCTGAGCCTGCAGTATATTGGAACAGCAAGTCCCTGCGGCTTGGTTAAACATTGTGGTTATGAGATGGAATGATCGACTCGTCTTTTGCAGTCATCGTTTCTGCGAACTCATGCGTATAGAAACGATTCCTTCTTCAGAAGTAAATGCAATATGCATGTTCTCTGTTATCATCTTTGAAAACATGGAAGTGAAATGTAGAAGAATTACATGAACGTTTTCCCTTTTTTTCTGTTCCGCAAATTCGATCGTGTGTATCTGGAAAACGATTAAACACATTTGTGTTTATTAAACTTATTATATACAAATATTTCGATAAGTTAATTATTGTTTTAAAACTACTTTTCCTTAACTTATAACTTCTTTGATTCGACAAAAAAGAAGCGATAGTTTAATCTGTGATGTTCTTTTTCCTTATTCTAATTGTGTCGTCGAACTGAACTACACTAAAGAAAGAGCTAAACTAACACCATTAAAATTGATAACAACAGGTTATTTCTGCAATAAGAGAACAAAACGAACATGCAATGAACGATATACGAGGGCTGGAAAGGAAGTAATGGCAACACATTCATAACTATTAAACAATTTATTGTAGAATGTGGAAACTATTACATTCCTTTAATGTGATCTCCGTCAATGTATCACCCTCTGTCATAGTTCTGGAAGACACTGGCCATTTTGTTGACGTCTGAGAAGGAGCGCCCTATTGCAACACTGTAGTGTGGATTTACTTTGATTTCTGCAGATAACTCACTCACTGTCCATCAATGAACCACCTCCAGCAATGATTAAATCAAAGCATTGCGCATCAAGGTTAAGACGACATAAACTTGGCGAATCCTCCATATTATTGTGTCATTGTAGGAAGTTTGACACCCATTGGACTATCGTGTTCATTCCGAAATTATTATACCAGTTCATTTTCCTGAATATATACTTCATTACACAAGTGAAGAGTTTCGGAGAGACTGGGTCGCGTTGGCGAACTCCTCTTTCTAGTCGGAACGGTTGTCCTTCTACTGTTTTTACTTTCGCAAAAATTTGACTATAGACTTTGTGTAAGATACGAATGTACTTTGCCTCTATTCCTTGAGCTGCCAGAGCGTGTTTGTATGTTCGACTGAGTCAAAGGCCTTGCTAAAGGCGACATATAGTGTTAGATGGAATTCCGCTGCTTTCTCCATCAGTTGGTTTATAGTTTGAAGATGGTCTATTGTGCTGAATCTTGTACGAAAACCTGCTTTTTCTGGTTGTAGATCTATCATTCACACCATCATTTTAATAACACAGACAGGGACTGCTCCCTAAACATACTGGTAGCATTATGGTTTTATTTTAATGGTAGTTACCCTGTACCCACAGACATGAGCTGTTTTTTCCTGTTGTAAATATCATAGTGTTTGCGCTTGCTACGGGCAACAGCAGGCTACGTGTATGGCAGGCTTCTGCTTTATAGAACATGCTTTTCATGCACTTTTAAGCCTTCGGAGCGTTAAATTACATAATGCTTTTAGATCTATGCATATAAGCGGCTGATAATTATAATGATTTGACATTTCGTTAAATATACTATTTAGAAACATATAATAACATTTCGATATAGCTCGAAACTGTGTGCAACCCATAACTCCCTCCGTATAAGAGGTACCCCCTCACTTTATACGAAATAATGCGTGAATGGATGTTTATTATAATTGTATAAAGCAATATTACTGCTTCACAAATATCTCTCTTCTTCTATAAGTTACCTCCTGTTCTGACACCATCCAAAATGTGTTCTTGTGCTTTAAAATTAATAACAATATGATTTAAAAGTTCTGAAATTTGCCATCGGTTGTACTTTGCCGTGATAAGCTCAGCTATAAGTAGTGTAATAGAATAACAATTTATCACACTGTCTCTTTTTAACAAATGTACTATCATCGCTAAATATATGAAATAATAATTATTAAAGTTATTATATCATCTCCGTAACCTTTGAAAGGAGGTGGTCTGTGATGCGACGCACAAAGGTCTCTAACTTGGCGTCTGGTACGGAAGCTGCCTTTCTAGGGGAATAGAACTCCTTAGGAGTGGGGGCTTCACCGGTATCGAGGTGTTCTATCTGAAAATATTAGGAACCCCGTTTAAGCCTTTACCTAACCATCAAGTTTCTGGCTGCCCGATGTCTCGCTAGGGGGGTAGGCACAAACGGCTAGCCCTCGAGCAAGGCTGAAATATCAAAATATTCTCCCTTCACCCTAATAATTTAATCCAATCCCATCCAGACCAGCCTTTGGAAGAAGAAAAAAATAAATATATTGCAAAAAGAATAAATTATTAAAATATATACTTTTTCTATACTCTTTTCCTTACATAAAAAACGGGGGACGTCTTCAGTGTTGGGCACCAAATCTTCTTGGAAACCAGGCAATGATTTATTCATTTTTTATTTAAGGTTCGCTTTTGCACCCTCTTAATATAGTGGGGATTTTTTTTTGAGTAGTGTTTAATGCCCGTTTTTACTACCGAGGTACCACAGGTAGTGAACATTGGTGATACATGAAATGAAATGATACATTGGGAAAACTTTTTTTTTTAGGAAGGAAACGTTCCAGGCCTAAGTTTAGGGTACCTTATGAGGACTGAGGAAAATCTGAAAAAAAACCTCAGTCACGGAGGACGGTCCTGGCGGGATTCGAACCCCAGACCTCCCGCTCACGAGTCCGCACCTTAACGACCTCGGTCATCCGTGGCGGTTATAGTGGGGAAATGAAGAGTTGCCACTTAATAACTGGGAGAGGGATGACGAGGTACCGGTAGCCATGCATGATCTAAGGAAATGCTTCTTAACAGAAAAACCTGTTAATCAAATGCATAACATTTTGCTAATTTGACATGACATTTCATTTTATATATTTTGGTTAATTTTGTAATTAACAAGAAAGTATAAATACCTTTAAATTACACCTTTCGTCAACAAAATTTCACTTCTTATCGTTCTTTCGCTGAAGTCTTACAACTTACTTTTGTTTAGTAGCATTCTCGTAGCCAAATTCACCAAGTGTCGAGAAATGCACTCAAACGATGTGTTAAAAGCGTATATTTAAATTTAAAAGACGACGTTAAACGTTGTTTCCGCCATACCAGTGCTTCGTTAACTACAAGAAGGTTTGTTAACAGAGCGGATAGTTTGCAGCACTGTTTTTATTACGGACATAACTATAAACCTGAAATGCTATTGGCTATATGAGCACAGATAGGTGGCGTGCTAATCATGGCGAAAACGGTGGCATCACAAAATAGAGCACGTGGTTGTAAATTTTAGCTGCAGAAATACAGCAGGGTTTTGGTAATGTGCTTTCGAAGTTTATCAATATAATTGAAAACAAGCAGATAGCTTTAAGTAAATAAATTAAATAGTAGCCGAAACATAGTAGTAGCAGCATCTTTATTGTTGTTATAACATTTTATATACACTTTACAAATATATTTTATGCATGGGTCGTGCATACTTAAGTATGATACACACTTAGAAATTTTTTTTGCTCTTTTATTTTTCCACCTGAGTATATTTAATGTGAATGCCCTGGATTCAAATATGTTTTCAGTGTTATTCTATAGGGCTAGGTTTTTAAACAAAATCACGTAAAATGTAATAGTGTACTTATATTTTTACGAAATATTAAATTTTAAGACATATCTATATTTAAGACAAAACTGTTTCTACAGGTTTCATTTTATTTTAAATATCAACGAGCATATTGAAATAATTATGAATTTCCAAACTTTTTTCATTATAAGGGGGAAGAAAATTTCACTTTTTTTCCCCAAGCTGTAATATGTCCTTCCCTAGTGTCTCTCTTCAAACACCAATAATCAGCCATCATTTACACATCCTAGAGGCCTTGATAGGTTTCCATTGTTTTAATGTCTTTATGAAACCGTTCTTTTGTTCTTCATTCATTGCACCAAGATTTGCAGGGAACTAATCAATATGACTGTTAAGAAAATTCATGTTAACACTCATTCTACACCCTAGATTTCTAAAATGTTATAACCATTCTTCCACAAATTCTTTATAGTTCTCAAATTTCTTGTTGCCAAGAAAATGTTCTGTCACTTTTTTGTATGCCAACCGTGCTGACTTCTATAACTCGGACATCGACTGAGGAAAGGTCTCATCCTGCATAAGCTCACGAATTTGGGGTCTATCCAAAATACCTGCTGCTATCTTAGCTTTAGTTTTCTGTAGGAACTTTGTAACAAAGTTGAAACGACCACCATCCCTATTCAGAGCAATAACAAATTGCTTCATCAAGTCTAACTTAATATGAAATGATGGAAGGACATTAGAAGGAGAAATCATGGGTTCATACTTCACAATTTTTCTCCAGGAACTAAATTGCTTTTTATGCGATTTTTTCTGAGCCAATGCTCTGGTTTAGCCCTACTATCCCATTCAGCAAGTTAACAATTTATTATCTTGTTTCAATCTTTCAAAATATTCATTTTATGTATCTGCTCAATGAACTTTACTTTAATATTTTGTGGTGAAATTGTTTAAATATTAATACTACATTCGTGATACTGTTATTTACTAAATGCTGATTTATGAAAACTTTAGCCCGAGACACAATTAAGGCTGATTGAGAGATTCTACATGGTAAGGAACCAGAAAATACGAACAGTTTTCGTTCAGCAAAAATGTTAATGTAAATAATATTTTTAAAAATCGGAAGAACGATATTAACAGATATAAGAATGGAAACATATAACATATCATTTACAATTATACTAGTTATTGTTTCGAGGTTTGAGCTTCGAGCACTTTGGGTAGGAAGATGTCTTTATTCAACCAATTAATTTGGCTCGCAAACAGGTCCCAGCATGCCAATCGTCCTCTAATTGCTTTAAAAAGTTTTCTGGGAACAGCGTTTTTATCAGATGTTCCCAATGGGCACATTCGGCCGACTTTGGCATTAAAATATACCATATGATAATTGAATTTTTGACTTTTTAAAGGGGAAAACAAAAATAATGTTAACTAAAAGAATTGTCGCTTTCAATTTGCACTTCATTGTCTGTGGGAATTTAATATACTGTGACTGAGAAGGGTATAATAACTTCTACGTTTTACTTAGCTTTGGATGCGTTAACAATAAATATAACTTATGATGGACGACGGGATACTTCTAGTGGTATAAAATCATAAAATCGTAATAGCTAACGGTGGAAATGTATAACTTCAATGCCTCACCATTGCTTAGCCTGATCTTTATTAAGCGTTCTGTTTTCTAATTATTTAAAATTATTATGCAGTCATTCACTCGTTATTCAAGACGTTCCAAATATATAATCATAGCATCAAACCTACTACCATATTGTTTATTACGAGTAAATGCGTCATTGAGTTCTAAACGCTACGAGTGTGTACCATTAAATTAACGATACATTATCCATAACGACGCTTGGCGAATCACAAAACTGAACTAGCGTACCAATAATTTATTTAATGCGCGGTTGTAACAGTAACGAACGTTGGTGAAACCGGTCATCAAGCTAAAAGCCTCAATGTTCCTATCAGAGGCTGTGGGTGGTTGGAGCGATCCACTCTTTCTCAGACGATAGGGCAGTTACGTGCTATTTTATCCCAGATGATAACCTCCTTTAGCAGCTCTGCGCACGCTTGGGCTAGTTGTAGGGTATTTTTTCCCTTGTCTTTAATAGTTATTTATTGAGTTAACAGCTTTGTTTTTTATCTTGAAATCAGTCAGTGTTAAACCTATACCAGTATTTACTTTACCCTTTGCATGACATATGGTTTTATTTGTAAAAAGTCCTTTACAGTCTAACTCCGGACTTTTCTGACAGATGATCTTAATACACAGCTTATTTCCTAAGGTACAGTTTTATTTATTTATTTTAATATAAATCTGATTTAAGACTTAAAAAAAATGTTAATTAAATTTTGCGTACGTGTTGCAGAGGCATAAGGGTTGTTACTTGCTTCATCATTACTGCTATTGTATTGGAAATGTTACTTTCGTCAGAAACTTGGTGTAATTATTAAAAACGTTAAAGAGATATTGGAATATTACTTATTGCGTGTTTAAACGTTACCCCCAAATACCCTTATACTACGAGAGTAAGTCCATAAGTTTCCGGCCTCGTCAATAAGGATTATCGCCTTCACAAAACCCTTATCTGCTGCCATACCTTATCTGTTAGGTAAATAATTGCAGCTGTAACTGAGTTCATTTGTTCAGATATAGTTGCATAAAGAAGGTTATGTGCAGAAGGTTATGACATGTTTAAATGGAGTATCAAGCTGTTATTAAGTACTTCACAAAAGAAGCACTTATTCCAAATGAAATTCAGCAGCAATTAGACGGTATATACGGGGAAGTATCCCCTTCATATTCTACCGTAAAAGAATGAGTCAAACTTTTTCGAATGGATCGGGAAAACATTGAAGACGAAGAGTGTGCAAGTCGGCCCTTGGAGGTGCTCACTCCTGAAAACATCGCTGTTGTGGAAGGAGAAATTATGGAAGACCGGCAGCTTAAAGTTACACAAATAGCAACAAGTTGAGCCTTTCTAAAACAACAGTACTTCGAATTATTCGTGAGCATTTAAACGTGAATAAGGTTAGTGCAAGATGGGTACTTAAACTTCTTTCTTCAGTCCGAAAAAGCAACCAGTCATCTGTTGTCAGGCATTTTTGGAGCTCTGCTGTAGCAACGAGAGGGAAGTTCTGGAAACCATTGTTACAGGAGATTTAACTGTGGTCCTCTTCTTTGATCCCTTGTCCGAAAGAGAATGGAGTGGCGTGAACCTGGCGAAGTACCGCCTCTAAAGGCCAAGGTCATTCAGTCAACCAAGAAGATAATGGACACACTTTTTTGGGTCTGTGAAGGAATACTCTTCATTGTCTTCAAGGAGAGGAACACCATAGTAAATGGGGAATAGTATACTGGCCTACTGCACAGACTACGTGCTTACATTGAAGAGAAAAGGCGAGGAAAGTTGAGTGGTGGTGTGCGCCTTCTTCACAACAACGCGCCTGTGCACACAGCTCTTGTTGTAAAGGAAGCTGGGAAGAAATGTTACTTCAAGGAGATCGACCATCCACCCTACAGTCCAGATCTATCTCCCAGTACTGTTTCCCCTTCTCAAAACTCCCGAAGAACCTTCGAGGAAGGAAATTTAAGTGTGACGAAGAAGTGTTGACTGCTGTTTATGCCCATTTTGCAGACAAGACTTCTGACTATTTGGGGGGGAGGGTATTGAAATGTTAATTCAAAGATATGAGAATGTATTACAATAAAGGGTAATGATATTGAAATGTGAAATAAAGTTTTTGCCTTTATGATACCTAGAAAATGGTTAGGCTGGAAACCTATGAACTTGCCCTCGTATATGTTATTTAAAGTTATTAAATTTTTAAATTTTTGTATTATCTTGGCACTTCATTCGAAAATACTGGGATGTATACTTCTTAAAACAAATTAAGTTAATAATAAGAGTTTTATAATTCAACAATTAATAAACTCGATTAAAGGAACTTAGTAAAAAAGGGGTGAAAACGATTCTGAAGTTCTACAAAACAATGGCTGTTTCTATGTTAACGCGTAAATGCGAGCTCTTATAAGCAAAAAAGTTAAAGAAACCCTGTCCATGGTCTAGTGCTATGTTTACTATTACCATCCGTATGTCCTGAGTTCGATTCTTGGTCAGTTCCAGTAGTCTGGGTATTTTTTTTAATTAGTATTTTTCCCCTACCCTGAGAAGCTGAAGGCCAAATAACTTTAAGGTGCCAAGAAATACGACCTCATTTGCGCCATTAATTCATTTCATTCATGAATACATCTACACCTGCAGCATTCAAGTGCATAATCTACAGGTATCACAATAAGAACAATCTGTCAAAGCTACACTAAATAAATATTTTAAAAAGAACTAGAAGCAATGAAGATAAAACTGTTTACACTCCTGGCTGATTATATTTTATTGGATAATAAAACAGATGAAAACGTAAGTCAGGAATTAAATGTGACAAGTGTAATTGATAAATCCAAATGATACAGCATTTATTAAGAATGGCACAAGAGAGAATAAGTTTTAAGATACCAACCTAGAGAAAAACGAATATTTCGAACTCGAATTTATTGTATTTATTAATTTTACAATGTTTGTGATCCCGAAACAGGCTTTTGTATTTCCAACATGTCTTATGTCTATTCTTTATTGGAAAGAAAAAATTACAGGTTTAAAGTTGCTAGTATAACACTTTTACACATTTTTTTAAACATTTGAGAAATTTATATCTGCGGGAAAATAGCAGAAAACGATTCTGGAAAAAAATAAATATTATTTTTAAATCTACACACTACAACTTAAGAGAATTTAAATTCATGACTTTTGACCTATCGAGAGTTTGTTCTAAAAGTTAAACCTCAGAACAATGAAACACAAAATAAAAGAGATAACGTTCATCATATTGCTACTAGCTTTGCTTAATGCTGTTTGGGGCCAGTGAGAATTAGTACATTTTTTTCCACTGGCAGAACTAAAAAAATCGCCATAGTAAAAATATAGCATACTTAATAGCTCCTATAAATTATGCGCAGCACTGTTAATAAAAGATTAATGAAAAAACTGCTTAAGTATTATTAACGGAACGGAAAATTGAATTTCTAATGATATGTTCATAATAAATCAAAATATTGAAAAAAAGACAGTATATAAAAATAGCCGCATGTAATATTTATAGAACATATCAAAGCATCTGATAAAACTAAATGTTATATATTTTGAAATATATCTTATGAAATGAAAATCCCTCTGCATTTAATTTTGATTGTAAAAATTACACAATATGTCTAAAAGTTATAATTTCATTATATCCCTCTACAAAGGGGGGGGGGGCGTTGCTAAATATACTGGGAAGTAAAATTGTCATTGAAAATATAATACATCAAATGATTTACTTTAATTATTTTTGATGTCAGCTAATTTATTAAATATTAAAGATTTATGTAATAGCATTTTAAGGCATTCTTATTTCGGAGCTGTGGGCATTTAAAACCTATAAAAATTAAAAAAAATACAGAAAGACACATTAAATATTAGGAAACAGTGGTCAATAAGCATATATTCATATTTATTAAAATAGATTATGAGAAAAGTGGGCAAGTAAAAACTACAATTTGTAGAAATGAGTTTTTCTAGGACATGCAGCAAAATTTTGAACTGCTGATAAAATTAAAAATATAAATTTAAGTAATATGTTAAAAGTTAAAATCTTCTAATAACGTTTTAAAATGTTTACAGAAATATTTCATGCAGATACTATCAGAATGGAAGAAGAAAGATTTACTTATAACCCAAACAGCGAAATTAGAACCGTGGGGTGTCAAGGAAAAGCTGAAATAATTATTGGAGTAGTCATAGGCGTTACAATGCCAATTAATCACGAGTATTGACTATGAACCTTGAAACTTGTGCATGAAAAGGTTTAAGGTGACATCCTAAATCCAGCTCGTAGTACAATATTTTGTACCTTCATATTTTAGATTTAAGTAATAGGATTAAGTACCTAGCTAAACGCAAGCGGTATATTCAGTGTTTATCTACACAAAAAATACATATTTACTTCCATCATATCGCTTGCTGTTCGATATCGGGATGACCACTATTGCGGAATGAACTAACAAGTTGTCTCAACCGATGGAACAGACTAAGTTTGCTGTTACTCAACAGAGTAAATAAATTCTGTACCGGAAAATCAGTAACGCTACCGGGCTGTACATGTCATGCGAGCAATGCTCTTATTAAATGCGTAGCATGCTGTGTTACTGGGCGTGCTAAAATGTAACCCATCTGTCCGTTCTTGGAGCGTTTGCTAATTGCAAGGCTTTGTAAATTGGAGCATAAAAATGGTCGAAAACTGTAAACAACGATAGAGCGGCGTTGCCTTCCTTCCATGTCCGCTCTGATGAATATGTGCTATACAGGGTGTTAGAAGAACAGTTGCCATATTCCACGATTAATGTACTTTCTCCTGCAAATAAAGGAAAGAATTAAAAAAATGGAGAGTCTTTTTCCTTGTGTTTGATTTTCTAAGTACCCGTTCAAATATATTTCATATTCTGTTTCAGGATATACACAACTCTGTTTTTAAGTTCAAGATCTCAAAGAAAATTTCACAGTTCATCTTTCGGATATTAATTTTATTAAAATTCAAGGGAAACCTGAAAGAATATGTTATAAGTTACACTTTTGTTGTATTAACGTTAGCATGAATGGTTTTAGAAAATAGGTGCAATAATTTGATATATTATTTTGAGGAAAATGATTACGATTGAATTTTAATAGAGGAACAGAATTACAGAAATACTTTAAGCATGTTTTCTGTTCTAAAATATTAGTACACCATGGATATCATGACAGGACAGAAATATTAATAAAATAATGTTTGGGACCTTTTATAACGCATTAGAAAAATTCTGTAATAATACATTAACTTACATTTTTAACAACTCTTGTAAAGTGTTCAATATTTTAAGGTGAATTAAATATGGAGTGTTTATGTCGCTCCCGATGGTGTAATGGTAACCACACTTGCCTTCTAAACCCAAGATCTCAGGTTCGATCCCGAACAGGACCGATGGATTTTTTCGGGCGTAAAAATCCTAAGTATGGCTACCTTCGGAAGGGAAGTAAAGCCGTGGGGCCCATGTCGTACATTTGCGGCACGATAAAGAACCTCAAGCCTGAAATAAGAGGCCTCAGAGCAAAATTTGTCGGCCGTTTCACGCCCTGAATAGACTGGGACGCTGATGACCTGAGATGTAAAAGAGTGTCCGTAAATAAACCAAATAAGAAACGGAGTGTTTATTGCTTTTTTTTTTTTTTTTTCAAAAATTGGGGTTAATCTATTAATTAATGGCTATAGCAATACTCTCTGAATGAAAGATAAACTTGGTGGAGATCAGGGGAAAGCCAGGAACTAGATGCACTCAATTTGCATAACCCCTTGGTGAAAGTGATATTGAAACTTAAGACAGCTGGCCAAAGATGTTCAGTCGTTTTTTTCGCGATGCTCAAATTTCAAGCATAAAGGTCGAACAGATCTAATAATTATACATCTGCATTTAAAATTCTCCTTAATCCAACCTCGAGATCATAATCTTCTCTCTCGATAAGAACTCTGAAAAAAAACTATGCTGTTATCCCCAATTGGCAGGTTAATAATTACTTAAGGGGATAATAAGATTAATACCTAGAGTGTTGTTGTGTCTTGGCACCAATTAAATGAACCACAAATAAAGTTAAGGGAAAAGAAATTTTTGCATGAAGATAAGAGTTTTATGCCGGTGGGTTCAATTTTCGCAATATTAGCCAGTATCCCTTGAAGTGCCCTGGTGATTATTATATGCGCTTGTATACTCAATGAATTTAAACTGGGGACAATGCAACTACAGCTGTGCGGAAAACACACTAGGTCTTAGGTGTTCATTTTAAGAATAAAGGGACAGTGCAAAGATAGTTTGCGAAGTTCTAGGAAAGCAACAAAACCCTCAAGAATGAGCCTCGAACAGAAAAACCAACAACAATGAGTAATAAGGCTTACTAAGCGACTATTAAGGGTCGCTGGATTCTACACGAGTTGATAATGGCTCAGAAGGCTGCATAAAGTCGGATTTGCATTGTTGTCACATCAGCAGAATGATCTCTTTCTTAATAGGTTGCTGACATGCGATGACTTCAATTGGCTTCCAAGACGCTTCAGCAGTGTTTAACACCCCATGCATCTTCCCCAAACAACCGAAACCACCACTGCACCAAAATAAGTTTATGTTCTGTGTTTTATTGTATTGTGCATTATGAACTGCGATCAGTGGCCAAACAATCAACGTCGTTGTGTACTCTAATCATGAAAAACTGAAAAATAAAGAATCTGTACTCATGAATCGCAAAAATGTAAATTTTTCACATGATAAAGCAAAACCGCATACAGCTACAGTACCTCGTGAAAGCATTATTCGCGCCTGTGGTGCCTCAGTAGTAAAAACGGGTGTTAAACAACATTCAAAAAAAAAAAAAAAAAAAAAAGCATTATTCGTCTAGATCGGGAGACGAGTGCATCTTCCACATTTTTCCTTTCTATGGATAATTGTCTTAAACCCATTAATCAAACTTGATATACCCCATCATAATAAACACAAGTTTATTTATTACATTAGTAATAAATAATTTGTTCAGTAATTATCCTAACTTTAAAAATTCTTCAAAGAATTTTTACGTTATTGTTTTAATAATCATTCCAATTTAATGGATGTTAAATGTACAGCTTTAAATCTGTTTTAATATACACACAAGCTTGATCATTTTCATAAATAACCTAAAGTATTAGTGAACTAAACTTTTATTGTAACAGAAATATTTCAGTAATTTTAAAAAACTGATTTATATAAAAAATAAAAAAATTGCAACAATAATTAAATGGTAGGTTATATCAATGGCACATCTAACATGCTTTCGTATTTGCTTCCATAGCTTCCCCTGCTTGTGAACAGGGAATTTGCATAATTTAATCGCTTTATAAGCGCCGAATAGTACTGCTTTACAACTTTAACTACTCAGCTTGCTAACATTACAGATTTTACAGCCTAGATAATTAGTATTTTTTGTTTTTACAGTAGCAGATGTGTTTACTGTACTCTTTGTTTAGAAATATTTCTGTCGCACAAGATACAACAGCCATTAGCTCAGGTGTACAAGGACAGTGAAATTCAATTCCCAACATGACATGCAGACATAGAACCTTGTAGACGCTTACAGTCTGTAAAATGTCTTTGTACGGTGTTGGAATAATGTGTGGAGCAGTTATTGGGTGCTCGGGGGCGTAGTGTTGATCACTGAGCTGATCGTGGTTTCGAAGTCTCGGCCGGGCTGCTCACTGATGACGTCGTTTGCTCCAATTCTGTTGAATTTTATCTCAGGGTCCACTGGAGTGTTTCGGGATCAGTATAGATCCACGGGAACGAGAAATGTATTGCCCAAAAATACACAAGGTTGACTTGTTTAAAATATTTTATTCACATGTAAAGTACTTCCTAACCGTTCGCCGCTGACTTCGCTACTCTCTTAGACTGGCTTCCTGAGTGAATATCTGGATGTCTGAATGTCCCTCTGAATCTATGAATGTGTGAGTGTAAATCTGCGAGTGTGAAATGCGCCTCTCAATGTGTCTCTACCGAATGCGTGAATTCCCGAGTGCCTTCTGTACTCTAGTTTTTCTACTACATCGCCACGCCTTTCGCTAAATTAAATTCCCTCGTATTTTATCTATTTCTGTGTTACATGCTCGTTATTGGCTATCCTAAACTTATTTATTTATATCTAAGTTCTCCTGATTCGTTAACTTTTATCCGAAGACCATTGGCTAGAATTATTCTTTCCCCCCTGATCTAAGGTCTTCCCACGAACTTGAATTTTCCCAGAACAAGCTGTCATAAATTTCGCCCCTTTCCTTACATTCTGATTTCTATTGAAAATCTTTTGCCTTCCTGAGTTTGTAGATTCCTAAATGTTCCTAGAGATTAAGCACGTGTGTTTTCGGCTTTCCTGTAATAAAACATTTTCGTCTCCGTTCTGACATTTTCATTTTCTCTTAAATTATTGCTACCTCTGACTTTGTTAAATACTGTCCCGTTACGGCCACATGTTTCTCTTATTGTCAACTCCTAAGTATTTCCTGGGTAGAAGGTTCGTGACCTAACAAAAGATATTTTACCCTTTCTTCAGCCTTGTCTAAGGAGTGGTCTGCGGAGAGGTGTCAGGTACATATCCGTCTCTTTCTCACATATTTTACACAAAATGTATACAAAACCCTTTTGTGAAATACCATTACCTGTTAAATGACATACAAGTTACAAATTACTTCGATTCCTGTTATACCTATCTCAAAATGATTTTCTTATACATATACATAACAATTGTCCTTATCAAATATAATGCCTTTGTAAATATCACTCTGCAGCCTTTTAATTAAATTAATAAAGGCAGCCTTATTTCCGGCTTCATGTGATATCTACTCTTACATTTTGAAGCATTAGCTGTGATTTTCTCAGCATCCATAGTGTTTCGTTTATGTTTAAAACATGTTTCAAATAGAGATATGCATAAAATGCATAAAATGTTCCGCAAAAGGACTCTGTCTAAATTAAGTATTTACAGGCATTTGAAAAAGTGCAAAGTTTACTAGAAAAAAACTATGGGTACTGATTTTTTAACGTAATTTTGCTTTCTGGTAATTTTTACAAATTTAAAACAATGCTACTTATAAAATTCATTTGTCGATTTCGTGCAATGCAATGATTTCGTATTCTGTTTTTAAGGTTGATCTACAGAATCCAATAAAAGTGCCATTCCCAGTATAAGGACCTATATATCAAGTCTTAAGAGAGCTTCAATATAAATGAAGACTTTATAAAACTATACAAATATGCTAATACAGAGCACAGATTAAAGTTGGAAGCTATCTGTCTAGAGAATATTTACTAGAAAAGGTATATTACACTGCTCCTTAAAATACACAGGATATTTAAAAATAAGAGGTCACTTATATATTCACTTTTTTCCGCTTTATGTTCAATATTTACAAGTCCGACACTGCGTTATTACATAAACAATCCACGTTTTTTTTCCATCACCATTCATTTCCAAAACATCATCTTACAATTAGATGTCATGTTTCCACTATTTTCTATTCTCTGGGTTCTTTTCTTGAATTGTCGTAGTATGCGTGATGTAGTCCTTCATTTATCAATAGGCGTAGATTTTCTGGGAAAACTGTTTCCTTCAGATAGCCACACAATCAACAACATTAATATCTGACCATCTTGCAGGACTGGTAGCACGACCACTGGTATGTAAAGAGTATTTTTCCTCGCTAACGACTTGAGAAAGTACACAATCTTGTATGAATAGACGTTCAATGTTTCGATAATTTAAAACATGCTTTTTCTCACTTGAAAATATAATATTCAATCACAGTAATCAGAAACAAATTCACTGTCATGTTGATACAAAAAAAAATATTAATGTTGTGAAACGATCTGCTGATAGAAATTTTAAGATTGTGGGAAAATATGACTAATTTAAGATTAAAAAGTTGTCTCTTACTGTTAAAAGCTCTGTACAAAGATATTAATTTACGAAAATGAACTATAATTTTATATACAATAAGTAATTCTGCATACAACATTTTTTATTTACTGTTGTTACGAAAGTTCACGAAATAGTTAATCGTTATATCCCATAACTTTAAAACTGAAGTGTGTTTTACGTTATATAGGAATATATGGTTTAGCTTTTGTTCCCTGGAAACAATAAATAAGTAGACTAACTGCAATTATGAATATTTATAGGACGAGCATGTTTAACATCATCACATTTTTTTAATATTAACAATTTCTTCAAAGAAAACAATATTTTTTACTTTTTAGCACGATCGCTTGCACATTGTCTCTTTTAAAATTCCCTCAGTTTTTCGAGCTTACAAATATTGACTTTATTGTTAGTCAGAAGAGTTGATTTGATCATAGAATATTTAGATCAAAGACTAGATGGTTTAATGATTATGGACTTTTCGTAAAAATTCGCTAATACTGTATCATAATGCATTCTTACTCCATTACTCATGCAACAGTCCTTGAGTTTCGTGCAATTATTGCTCATATAAAGTGTTCAAGATTTTTCAGGAAGTATATCCATGTTGCATATTCGACTACTTGTATGATTGTAGATGGTGGACTGTCAAATTACTTTTCACTTTTTAAAGCGAGAAAGCGAAATCTAAAATGGGCACTACAGCAACAATGGTTGTTTATTTCTCTTGTTACCAGGAAAATATTCCTCAATCATATAAATGTAAAGTAGGCTTTGAACCGAGTCGAATAAACTGCAATTTATAATAAATTTATTTTCTGAATTTTAAAATAAAGTTCGTTATACTAAACTACATAACAATTAGACAACACATTACAAAATTAGCTTTATTAACTCCCGTGCCCTCTCGTTACTAAATCCCTACACCTATAACTATTTGTATAAATAACTATTAGAAGTTCAAGTGCATAAATATAGTTCTCTTGTAAAATTATATCAAAGTGCGACGTTTAAATTTATATCTTGCAAAAACAATAAATATGGAAAATTAAGTATAATCAGTGAAAATTCAAAAACCAAAAATAATAATAAAATTAAATAAATCATCTGAAACACAGAAAAGAATGTTTGAAGGAACAATAGTAACTAATGTGCTGAATGTTGTGTTATGGAGTAAAAATATTCAAAATATTACAAAAAGAACTCATTTATAGTTCATTTGTACAAAGCATTTTGAAATATGGGACAGTGTAATATATTAAACGGACAAATCATTAGCCACAGAAATGATATTTTGGCGAAGGACATTAAGGAAATCAAAAATCAAAATTATAAATTTGAGTCTTAGGGAAATGTTGGATCTAAAAATAAATATCCTCGAAACAACCCTAGAAGTATTATTAGTGTGATCTTATTATTAACATTGTTTAGAATTTAGAACTCTTCAATTAGCTCTTTGTTAGCCACTCTTCCTCTAACACCATTGTTCCCTTCGTTTTCCCCTTCTCCTTTTCCTCACAAAACTCAATTATCTTCTTCGGCGTTGTATCCGACGTCGTTCTTTTTATTAGTCCAAACCATAGGTGATGTTATAAAAAAATAAAGAAAAAATGCAATGTCCTACTTAAACATTAAGATTAATGAAAACAAAAAGTCTTGTTCACAAAGGAATTCAGTATTTTTATCACGGAATATTGTGTTTTAATTCGTTTAATTTGGTTGATGTGAGAAATGTATAAACTTTACATTTTGTGGCTAAATGTATATTAATTTCTTTGAGGGATTCATTTCTATAAACAATGAATAGGATATTACCACTAATATCCTACACTGAAACAGAGGTATTATTGCTGCCCTATTTTCACCGAAATGGAAGTTTAAAAAACAGTTTATCAATACAATCGTAGCAATTATTGGAAATGGTCTTTCTGGCCTAAACTGAAGAAAATATTTGAATGTCGGTGGGTTTTTGCACGATTTTAGACCAAGTAGGCTCGAACTTTCAGACCCTATTTATAGAATTTCCATTATTATTAGGAAGAAATAACTTCTTCCGATTGTTAGGGGAAAATAGTACATATGTTTGCATTTTGTCTACAATTTAGGGAAATTATCAACAGTGTGTGCATTTTATCTAAAATAGGTCTAAAATCCCGAGCCATAACTATATGTAAGAGCATTTAAAGCGTTGTTTGTCCCATTTACTAAATACCACATGTTAGAAATAATGTCTATGATTGAGCTAGCGGTTTCTGGGGAACGTGAGTTGCAGTATTTAAGTAAATATATAAATATAACATTAAAATATCTGCTTGAATAGCAATAAAGTAGGATGATTCAGGAAAAGCATAAGAAGAAGTGCAAAAATTATTCTTTGTGATGGACAAAATGTCATTAATGCATGAAAACCACCGCGTTTTTGATAAGTTGAGCCTTCAAACAAGTTATTTCTTTTATTTATATTCGCTTGTAACAAATGAATGAATAAAATGAAATGAAATCAATTAATTGTAGCTTATTTTGCGTTCATACCAAAGATAAAACATATCGGAATTAAGCTAGCGACATAGTAGCCAATGATAGGCTTGAAACCCGAGTGTCATTCATTGATATTGCAATCTCAACGCTAGAGGGGAAACAATCCGATTATCAACATCATCGCACATTCATACTAAATCGTGAATAGTAACTCGTTCAGCACAGATTTAATCCAATATGCCTAATTTCAATATCTAACCAATTTATTACAATAACCGCTGATTTGAAAGCCCTAGCAAAGTTCTCTTTGAAATGCGTCCTTTGTGTTGGAGAACGCTGAAAACACATTTATGTCCATTTCTTTTATTTTTAATTTTGCAATATATATGGCTTTTCATTTGCATTTCGGCTTTTTATTCCAGGATTTACTTCTTAATAACACTGTACTTCGTAATTTTTTAACTTCTAATCAATTTGTGATTTAAATGGTGAAATAAGCTAACCTTAAAAAGCATTACATGTCCTACGAAACTATGCGTATTGATGAAAATAAAGATAGTCAACATGAGCATAATGAAAACGTTTTAGCGTCTTTCAGCTTTTTTTTTTTTTTCCGTGCTGTTAATGAAATACAGATTGGGGCAGAAACAATTTAACGATTTCAATTTGGCGCCATGGCGACATGTTATAGGTGGCGTGCCGAAACACGCGCCATTTTGTAGAGCGGTGTATAGCCTTTATTAACGATGCAGCGTTGGTCAGATGAGCATCGGGCGTTTCCTATGGAAACATTTTTTAAAAGCAATGATCCCGCTACGCTTATGCAGCATGCCTATAAAGGATATTTTGAAATCGGAAGGAATAGAAAGATCCCTACATCTAAACAATTTGAATTTGGTCACATAGTTTACAACCACTGTTTCTGTTCGCAACAAACAGCGTTCTGGTCGTCCTATAACCGTTGAGTATATCGGAAAATGTCCAACGAGTGGCAGCCGCATTTCAGCTGAGTCCTCAGCGTTCTGCCCCTCGCCCTACACGTAATACCTGAAACTGTTTCACGATCTTACACGAGGTTTTAAAATTACACTCATGCAAAATTCAAGTGTGTAAGAACTTCTCCCCCGCGAGTTTAATCAATGAATTTAACCTCTTGACCTGACAAAGAGCGCCTCAATTCCTGAGTCATCTAGTTATGTCAGATGAGCCACATTTTCGTTTAAATGGTAACCGCCACCGGTGGCTGTGGTAGTTAAGGCTCGGACTAATGAGCGGGAGGTCTGGGGTTCGAATACCACCAGGATGCCCTCCCTGACTGAGGTTTTTTTTCAGGTTTTCCTCAGTCCTCATAAATGACAAATGCCGGGAATGTACTCTAAACTTAGGTCTGGGATGTTTTCTTCCTTAAAATATCTTTTCCCAATATATCATTTCATCCCATGTACCACCAGTGTCCACCACCTGTGGTGCCTCAGTAGTAAAAATGGGCGTTAAACACTATAAAAAAAAAAGAATTAAATGGTCACGTGAACAAACAGAACATCAGACACTGGGCATCATACAACCCACGCATGTCGCATCAGAAACCATTACACGCTGCAAAAGTGACAATGTGGTGTAGTGTTATTGGGCCCTACTTTTATATCCTAGAGTGTACAGCAACATCGGATCGATATGCCATGCTTTTGTGAGAATTTCTAATGACGAAATTCATGGCGACGTGAAGAAATGGTTCCAGCAAGATGGGGTTACCGTTCTCTCAGCAAGAGAATTTATGATAGTTGCAACAGGTCATATCTCGTATCGGTGATATTGCCACCCAGTTGATCGGAATGCGATTTTAACCATGGGGTTATTTGAAGGAGAAGATCTATGTTCCAGGAACTGAAGAATCATATCACAGAAGAAATTCAAAGAATTCCAGAGAATGTGCTGTAACCCAGGATGATAATATATTTAAAAAGTGACGAGCCATTATAAAACGAAATTTTTAAATGTATCTTACCGCTGTGTAGTTAAACTGATACGTGAAATTAATGCTCTTTTTCAAGTCTAATTGTTTCTGCCTCATCTTGTATTTATGCTAGTCTCTGAATAAATCTACATAGTGTTCTGTTATAAACTTTTTAAGTAACCAAAGAACAAAAAAGAGGTACATGAACTTTATATGCAAAGTAAGAAACTTAATTATTTATGAATAACGGAATTTTAAAGATAAAACATATTATATATGCTGAGCTAAACGATAAAAAATATAACCAAATCTCTGTTTAACAAATTAAGACCACAGTTTATGAAACTAATCTGCTCTTCAATTGTGTGTGGAAGCGATTTCCGAATACTCATTCCTTCAAAGATATATCTGCAATTGTGAGATCGGGTGATCATGTTCACTGAAGAGCCGAAGAAATCAATCATGCTATTCAGTCATTGTTCGGCTGAATACAAAGTGCTTCCATGTGTGTGGAAAGTAACTGTCGCAAAACAATTTTGTTATCCATAATTCCAGAGTTAAGCAATGCTCAATAGCACCGTCAGAGCCATTCCCTTTATCATGCATGAAAACTTTCACTGTCGTTTATGACTCTGAGGATATTATGAGAGCTAAATCGTGTGTAATATATACAATATTTCTTAAAATGTCCCTAGATTACCCAAGGATGCGCACCTCTTACTCAAAAGTGCTACGAACTGTATGGAAAAGGTTTCCATGATATTGCTTACGAACAGTCCTGACGGCTAAATCACATTTTCAATCTTAGATACCCATAGAAAATATATTTGCATATTGTAAACAAGACGATCGGTAAATTACTGTGTTAAACCTTACAATAAAAGCAAACAGCTTGCGGTTGACAGTGCAATGACAGCATATATAGTATTTTATTTGCATTATTGAAAAGATAAATAAACAGTTGACGTCAGACACGTTCAGGAAGCTGTCGGTCGCTGGCATCTGATCCATCGTGTATACCAGTTAGTTTCCGCAAGTTTCCGGCCTAGTTTATGTACTTTTAGAGATAAGAAAAAGAAAAAAATTATGCTTTCATATCTTTGAGTTAGCTTTCTATACCCTTGAAAAAAAATAATCTTAACTTTTGGCTGAAAAAACGTTTTAAATGTTGCTTCACCTTACTACTGTCTTTCAATTTTCAACCTCATGATTTCTTTTTCAACTTTAAGAAAAGACGATAAACAACGTGGACTAGATTTGGGTTGTAGAGTAGATGGTCCAATTATCTGAATCCATAATTCTCATCTTTCTTTGTGATTTGGGAAGTATGCACAAGTGCTTTGCCGTACAGAAGGTGAACACCATGGTTTAGAATACCGCCTCAAATTTCTATAATTACTGCTTGCAGTTTATGTAGAAGGCAGTGTACATTTTTTCTTAAGGTAACCCTGAACTTCCTTGGCGGCGCCTTACCGCGTTTACGCCATATTATGGACATCTTTTTTGAAAGAGGGTCTTGGTAGAAGCTATAGTTTCATACCATGTCACAATTGACTGTAGAACTTCCTTTCTGTTTGTTTGATATAAATGGAGTTGGTGTACAGGACGGTTATGAGGTCGACTATGGCGTAAGGAGTGGAAATTTGGGGGTGGGAAAACACCGAGGAACTTAATCAGGTACAAACACAGTTTCTAAAACGGTTGCTACAAATAGGGAGGGTTACAGCAAATTGTGGGTTCCTAGAGAGTTTGGTATTTCTAACAAAAGTGTTAATTTAAAAATAAGAACAATTAAATACTGGTTAAGGATAATACGGGGGAATCAAGCTCTTCTTCGAGTAGTTTGTCTAAGGGAGCAAATAAGGGAAGGGTGGGAATGGAATGGGCAACAAAAATAAGAAAGCAAAACTGGATTGAGGTATATTTGGTTAAGGGGAGAGGACATTACACGAAATAGTAGGAAAATAGTTAACAGACGTTTGCGAGATATAGATAGGCAAACTATTGAGTCTCAATGCGCAGAAAAGATATCGCTTAACTTGCAGGCTCAAATACATTCATTGTGGGCGAGGGGGGGATTATTTAGATATCTGTGGTAGAGAAGAAAGAAGTGGTCTCGCATGGTTCAGATTAGGGGCTTGGAAAGGAAACAAAACAGTTTATGTTCTCGGGGAAAGAATTTGTCCATTGTGCAGAGAAAGCGATACCTGGAGGCATATTTTGGCAGAATGCAGGGAAAAGGAAATTTTAAGAAATGAACATTTATCACAGAAATTTTTGAATGCCAATAGAAGTTTGAACATTTGCCGGGGAGTATTGGTGCATGCGAGATACACAATTTGGGAATATTTCTAGAAAAGACCCGACAAAGAAAGCTAATGGCTATAATGAAGAGGGGAAGTTGGAGAGGGGGTGTGAGTAAATGGAAGTGGGGGGGGGCTCAAGAGTAAGGGTTCCATTCATGTTTATGTATTTGCATATAAATTTATTGATAGAAAACTTAAATATATCGAAGTATTTGCATATTTGTATATATATGTATGTGTATGGCCATTTTGATTGTTATAAGGACGATATTAGCAAGTACGTCCGTATGGTCTATGTGGCAGTTGTATTTATTTGAATGTATTATAAAGTTGATACAATAAAACGTCCATTACTACTACTTGTTTAATATAATGTCACTGGATATTGTTTTTGAACTGCATGGAGAAGCTGCGGCAGCATCTTGCACTGATTTTTTACATAGGTATGATGACAGAGAACCTGAAAAAAAAAAGTAAGTAAATATTTACTTTTTGGGTACTTTTACCGCGTGGTACTCTATTTTCAACATTAGGAAAACTCACACTCCTCTGGTTTCTCATGTGGCTCTCTCGAACACATTGATCGACATGACGTTACGCAATTGTTAAATAATAGCAAGCAAAGATCAAACAATTTCCGGACTTGCTCAGACTGGAAAACTATTGTAACTACCCCATTTATTCATTTTTTAATGTTTAACTGTTACATAAAATACATCATATCAAAAGTATACATTCCCCAAGTAACGCACTGCCACAATAAATTAAATTAACAGCTCATGTTTATATAATGTTTGCATGATCAAGTTTCTGAATGAACCGCCAAAAAGAAAGAGGTAGGGCAGGAAACTTTGGGTTAAGTTGCTAAATTGCTAGCTCATATATATTCCGCATTTTCTTAGCTTAATTAACACCTCTTTGTCTTCCGCTACTCAAGTTAATTTAACTTCTGGGTTCTGTTTGCAGTTTAGATGTTTGTTTGTTTTTTTTTTAAAGCAGTAAAAGAATGCATTAGCATTTGGGGCTTCACGCTGCGTATAAACTGATTAAGCGTGTTTTCTTTGTTATACAGAAAGCAACTAACTTCCTTTCTCTTTATTATTACACATCATTATGCTTTTTAAATGATTATCCCAGGTTGCAGGGTTACTCTCTTCTAGCATTTATGACGCTGTTACCGTAATTTACAAAAAACAAAGACCACTTTAACGTGCGCTTTTTTCATTTTATGAATGCAGTGAGCTATTATTTGAAAGCTAATTAAGCATAACTTGTTCTAGCATGCACAGTCTGCTTAAAAAGCGAGCTTTAAAAAAGTTGCTTTGCACAAACGAGAGCAGAGTTAAGTTTAGAGATATTTCTTCGATTTTTTTAATGGTGTTTAACACCCGTTTTTACTACTGAGGCACCACAGGTGGTGAACACTGGTGTATAAGATGAAATGAAACATTGGTAAAGGATATTTTTTAAGGAAGGAAATATTCCAGGTCTAAGTTTAGAGAACCTCCCTGGCATTTGCCATTTATGAGGACGGAGGAAAACCTGGGAAAAAAAAAAAAAAAAACCAGATCTTCCTCTCACGAGTCCGTGCCTTAACGACCTCGACCACCCGTGGGGGTCCAAATATTTCTTCGAGGAATTGTATGTTTCATTATAGATGCTGATTGTTTTCCTTTTATATTAATCTAAATTTGAGAGAATTATTGAAAAATTTTACTTGGCGCGATGTGATAAAACGTTAATGCTTAGGAATGCTTAATGAAAGGTTTTATAGATAATGAGTTACTTTACAGTAAAAATTACACGTGACGGTAAGCTTGACAAGGACATTTAAAAACAAGTAACAAAAGGGAAAAGTTCAATTCCGATATTATATTCTGTGACAACACATTTTACAAGCAATATTATATGTAAGGGTATACAATTATATCTAATAAGTGTAGTTTTGTATTGATCGGAAACAGAGGACCTCGCCTACAATAAAACGAAAACTGCTCCTAGGGAGATGAATTACTAGCGATGATTTGCGCAAATATCCAGAGGTGGCAGGGTTAGGAATAACACGATATATACATCGGAGGATGTTACACTGAAACGAGAGATTGCCGAAGACAATATGTACGAAATCAGTGTCATAGAAGTATTAAACAAGAAAGGCTTAAGAAAGTCTGGAAAGCGAGGACAGTGAGAGACTTAAAAGAAGTACAGTGGATGAATAGAGGCTGGCATATGTTCTTAAACATTGTAAAGAAATGTACAAATGTTATCCATAATACACTTTGCAGTTAATGAACTTTCCCATAAAGCAGTCACCTGCTAACTGCCTCATAAATGGCA
This sequence comes from Metallyticus violacea, assembly GCA_030762175.1. Taxonomy (NCBI): domain Eukaryota; kingdom Metazoa; phylum Arthropoda; class Insecta; order Mantodea; family Metallyticidae; genus Metallyticus; species Metallyticus violacea. The sequence goes on from CM060831.1 coordinate 120,191,344, forward strand.
TAGCTTGTTTGCTAATCATGGGCAGCCGCTCTAGCGGTTCATACTTGTATCGCTCTCAATTTAATGCTATCGTTTGGGATTATTTACTGTATGCTTAAAAGAAAGCCTATCAGAGTACATAAGCTTTAGGGGTAACTTTGAATAGCTCTTTTTACCACCATATTTAATCGCATAGGAAAACTAATTTTATTTTACACTTTTGCAATGTACCTGTTTCTTTTTTTAACATGGAGGCATGCGCTTGCTTCAACCACCGATTTCCTGTAAGGCTACTCAACCATTGAATAGTCTCTAGGAATTGTAATCCCACCTGCCAAAGTTTTTAGAACTCATATAGAGTTTTATGGTAGAGCATCCCTCACTCACTCTCTCAGCTTCCACTACAGGCAACATTTAGTTCTACGCTATCTTCTGAATTTGACTCTGGAACGAGGAGACTAAGGATAATGCAAGACACACTTGCTAGACTGTGCTTTGACTGGGTTTAAGTCAACGTAAGCTATTTTTATTAGCATTAAGTGGCTAGATACTATTGAGAATATATTTGGCATACCCCTGTAATGCCTACCAATATAAAATTACCTGTGCCCTGTTTCACAGAAGTATGGTCTGACATATACAAGCGTGTTAGCCCAGGTTCTTGTAAAGTACGGTCTTGTAACTTTCTGTTCCCCGAAAGAAATGCTTCACTGGTAAAGTATTAGTAAACAAGTGACGTCATATGAAGGCAAGATGGAGGAACAGTTGTTTGCCATACGTCTCCAAACCTTCAATTAGGTTATGTACATTCCTTAGGGATTTTTAATGCATTATCATTTCTGCAAAATGAGTCTTGTTTTTTTTTTCTCACACATAATGATAATTTAAATACTTTATTGTGTATTTATCGATATTCAAGCGTAATAATCAACTTTGAGATGACGATCCCATAAGGCTACATTTAGGAGTATCAATTTCAATACCAGCACAGGTGGCCGAGGTCGTTAAGGCGCAGACTCGTGAGCGAGAGGTCTGCGGTTTGAATCCCACCAGGATCGTTCTCCCTAACTAAGGATTCTTCCTGATTTTCCTCAGTCCTCATAAGTGGCAAATGCCGGGGAAGTGCCCTAAACTTAAGCCTGGAACGTTTCCTTCCTTAAAAAAATCCTTTCCAAATATATCATTTCATCTCATGTATCACCGCCTAAGGTTTCCCAGTAGTACAAAAGAACGTTAAACGCCATTAAAAATTGATTTCAGCCGTCAAGAGATGATAGAAGAATTACGCTTCCCGATTGTTCTCGGGTCATTTTATTAGTCCATTTGATCCTCTTCTCATAAGAAAAAAAAACGAATAATTGTACAAAAGGAATTATTTTAAAAGAGAATAAAAGGAAATACATGTTCCTACTCATCATTATCACTTTCGCTAATACTTAGCACATTTGGATCAATAGCTCCCAAAAGCATTAAAAGAGAATAAAATTTGTGCTAGTATTTGAAGTTACTCATGTTCCTACACTTGTAAGGAAATTTATACAAACTACCAATGCCCGACTAACACTAATAATTTCGTGAAAGAGAACTACGAAAAATCACTTGTTCATTTGTAAGTATGGAGTAGTAAAGTACAAGTGTAGCGGAAATGTTCGTGGAACAGGACTACAAGTTACCATCCGTAAACTTGTAATATTAGGCTATACTTTTGTGAAACAGGGCCCAAAAGCTTCTGAAATTTCTCAAGGTGGGAGAACCAATTTGTTTCCATTTTTTTTTCTGGAATGTAATGATGATAACAAAAAATTAATGTACTTTTCTTACATCAAAGACACAGAAAAGCTTCCGAGTCTCTGAGACAAGTTTAAGTACAGCCTGTTCTCCATTACCCTGTCCATGTACACATTTAACTATTTTCTGGAGTGATTGCATCTTCCAAGATCCCATTCTTCTTTTATTAAGTTCCGCAAACCAAAGTCTATTATAGGCATACAAAATTCATGATCTTCAAAGCAAGCACCGTTTCCTTGCCATGTAATTTTTTTTCAAAAACGTTATCGTCGATCTATATAACTCTCGTCAAATCTGAACTTTGTTTAAAAGTGTCATTAAATTTGAAGCTACTATTTATCAAACAACTATTCTTACTCACAGTAGCCGCTGTCCCTTTTTCTTACAATAAAGAGTCTAGGCTAACTATAAATCCATGTCTCCTTCTCAGCACTTCTGCAATAAATTAAAAATAGAGACAAATCTCACAGCGAGGAACATTTTTTGTTAAACGACCTATGTTTTTGACGTTTCGTTTAGGAGGCGTACATCGTTTAACAATTAGGACATCAACCAGTTCGTATCTTGTGTCAAGTGGGATTGTGCACATGACCCCAAAGGAAAAAATTAGCAGCGTTAAGTCGAGTGGCCGTTTCCTCCATCTTCCCCGTAACACATTGCCATATCAAAAACTCAAGGAAAGCATAAGATGTTCATTATCCATGGATGCCTATTCAACTGCACACAGAAGTACACGGCGAGGATAAGGCAGCGTCATGGGTTTAATGTTGGAACCAGTTTCGGACGTAAAAATCCTAAGTATGGCTTCCTTCGGAAGGGAAGTAAAGCCATGGGTCCCGTGTCGTACATTTACGGCACGATAAAGAACCTCAAGCCTGAAAGAAGAGGCCTCTGAGCAAAATTTGTCGGCCGTTTAGAATGGAATTGGACGCTGATGACCTGAGATGTTAAAGAGCGTCCGTAAATAAATCAAATCAATCAAATAGAACCAGTGCACATAAATATACGAGTAAACAATAATCGATATTGCTACATTTGTTTCAAAATAAAAATTTAAGTTACATCTTTATTTATGATAGCATATATGAAATGGATTTAGATAATTTGTTAATGTAAACATTCAACTAGATATTTTTCTCAATATCAATTTTTAAAGTGTAAACAAAAATACTAGTTAATAAACCACCTTCAAAAATATATCAGCATTCAATCATTTTTTGTTCTGATATCTGAGTGATTACTTAATATTACAATATCTAAGAGATAAAAATGTCATGCATATAAAACCCCCTTGAGCATTTAAAATAGCCTGAAGATCGAATGAAATCAAAATAAGCATTTTTTATCTTCATCATCCATTTTCTTCAAATAATATAGTTAAAACGAAAACGTTAAAAAAATATCAACTATGCAGTTTTTTCCCCAAAATCCAGACTTCAAAACAGTGGAAATAATTGCTTTATAATAATATGTGAAAATAAATAAAACAATTTCAATGTTTATAAATTTACAGAGTAATACATTTCTTTCTAAAACAGCTGAAATGTAATGCATAAGAAAGCAGCATTCAACTGTTTTATCAGAGTGCTAATATACTTGCTGTCATCTTCAACATCTCTCACTTGTGAGTATCATGTTCAGATGATATTTGAGCTCATCATTTTCTGCATTACACCTGCGTGTATCATAGAGATGTTAAAGAGCCTGTAATTAATTAATTTATAACGCTATATCTCACAGCTAACGTCACAATTAAATTTAGCTTTCCCTTTAGGATATGATATCATGACGCGTATATCTGCTATGTATAAGATGGCATTGGTTGCAAACGAATTATTTTAGTAAAACGTTTTCACTTCACGGTTGGAATTCTGAGAAGCATTTTTCATAGCATCCAATTACAGGACAAAAGTCTGCAATTTGTACGTTTACTTTCACCTTCATAAGTTACATTATTGCTTGTATACTTCTGGAGTTTCGTAAAATATCAGTAAAGATTTAAATATTCTAAATCTATGCCATTTCCCCTTCTATGCAGAGTTGATTATTCAAATTGAAAAAGAAAGAAAAGAAGAAAAATCGTAGGATAATGCAGGTATTGATAAGGTTATATTTCATTCATATACTTTACCGCCACGGGTGGCCGAGGTCGTTAAGGCGCGGATTCGTCTGCGGTTCGAATCCCGCCAGTACCGTCCTTCCTGACTGAGGTTATTTCCAGATTTTCCTCAGCCCTCATAAATGACTAATGCCGGGGAGAGATACCCTAGACTTCGTCCAGGAACATTTCCTTCCTTACAAAAGTCCTTTCCCAATATTTCATCTCATGTATCATCAGTGTCCACCGCCTGTGGTGCCTCAGTAGTAAAAACGGGCGTTAAACACCATCCAAAAAAAAAAAAAAAAAAATCAAACACTTAAGCAATTTTGATGCTTTCTTCGCAAATGAATATTTTATTCACGGCAGTTTGGTGAAATAACTCCAAAAGTATCATTTTTGTCGTTTTTTGTTTAGATTTCAGGTACTGCAGCTGAGTTTCTTTAAAAGGAGTATAAAAATGAAAATAGACACACACATATGCTTGTCAGCAAGAAGAAATTAAGGAGAAGAAATTATATTTACTACATTATAATAAAGGGTATTAGTTTCTTCTCTCTCGCCTTGTAAAGTGCATATTCAACATTTTATATCATAAGTGTCTTGTTCATACACTTGATGCGTAGCAATGTGCGCAAGCAAATATTACATTTTACATTCCTTTCGTAGGTACTTTAAGTAGTATTAAGGCAGTGGTCCATAGAAATACCCAGTATAAGTCATTTTCTCTTATATTGGGATATAAATAAAGCAGTGGCAACATATTATTGAACGTACGCGACAATCACATCACATTACATTGGCCTACGTTGGCCTGTGCTGTTTTCGTTCGCGAGGTTATTATTGATATCGGCGATGGAGTAGCAAAGAAGGAACATCAGGAAACCTGGTGCCTCAGTGGAGTTCTTTAACCGAGGAAAGAGTTCACGGTTCAACCGGCGTATGTGGTGGATTGGATGTTTCAAGACCTCCCAATGTCACCTGGCCAACAATTGCCTGCCCGTGACAACGAGTCATTATGTGAGGTGGTGTGTCCTTGGACATTTACAGTGCATAGCTGGTCATAGAGGATGCTGGAGGAAACACGTGTAGGCTCAAACTCCTCCCGGCCTGCACTAAACGCCTTGACCAGTCGTGCAACGTCTGATACTTGCTACAATCTGGTTGGATTTTATATTCAAGACCTCTTTTCCAGTTTCATAATCACTCTTCAATCACCTCACCCAATAAACCACTACCACACGCTATACCAATTGCTTTCGGCACGGCACACCTCGACACTGGTTTGAACTAACATCAAAATTCTGTCCGCGTACGACCGTATGGGAACTTGCATTCCGAAAGTGTTATTTACAGCCCGTGTAACTTAGAATTAACCAGAGTTTATCTTTTACTCACTATAAAAATGAATGCACTATTATTTCTAGGAATGAACTTCGTTTTGAAGCAAATTAAAACTATTTACTGGTCTGTTCATCATTTTTATATCATTTTGTTTAATCAAAATATACACATTTGTTTCTATACGAAGTTATTAGTGAAGGTTTTTTAATAGTGTTTAACGTCCGTTTTTACTATTGAGGCACAACAGGCGGTAAATTTTCCTAATATATATTGGGAAAGGATTTTTTAAGGAAGGAAACATTCCAGGCCTAAGTTTAGGGTACCTCCCCGGCATTTGCCAGTTATGAGGACTGAGGAAAACCTAGAAAAAACCTCAGTCAGGGAGGACGGTCCTGGCGGGATTCGAACCCCCGACCTCCCGCTCACGAGTCCTCGCCTTAACGACCCTGCTATATGTAGTTCTTCCACATTAGGCATGTGTAGAACCTTACCAACTAATGTCCTAACATGTATAAACTAACCCCTATATAGTTAGTGGTTAAAAGTACTCGTAGCATTATGTCACCTCTTAAGGAATTTATCTCTCATAGCAGAGAAACTCTAGGGAGTTCCCCGGTATATATAAAATCAGATGAAAGAGGTTACTGGTTCTACTGTGTTATTCTCCAATGACACAGTAGAGCGTCAGCAGGTAAGACTGAAGTTACGGGTTCGAATCCAGACTCGTGACCCGAGTTTGTCAAGTTCAATTCTTCCTTTCCAACTATTTCATTGTTCACTTCAAGCCTCTTCCAACACCTATTAAGATCTTAAGGCCCGGTTTTGTTGCCCTTGTTTCCTAAAACACTCGTAAATAATACGGTGGATCTCCTGTTATATTTATTTCTTCCTTTAAAATACTTTTTTTCTACTTTACATTTGAAATATATTGCGATGTTTTTATTACTAACACAACTTACTGAAGATCTGAACTATTCGAAATGTCTTAATTTGTTTTACTGTTAATGTAATTGCAGTTTGTGTTATATGTCCTCAAAGGAAATACATTATCTAGTATATTTCCTGTGTGGGTCTTAATTTTAGATGACTTGAATTTTTGCTTCAAAGCAAGAGTAAAATGTAATTGAAAATTTGTAATATATCAGTTCCCTTGGAGACAGCAGAATCCATTTATGAATCATGCAGAGTCGGCAGTTTCCGGCGGGATAGGCTTGCCGCGCCGATACCACAAGTAGCGTGGCAAGCAGAAAGGTACGTGTCTGCTGAGGATGGGAAAAACTTCGACAGCCTTCGGTCAGCCAGAGCGATGGATCGCAGTAAATGGAAGGGGGTGATAAAGGAAGCAATAAAGGAAATTGGATGACTCTTTCCGGAGGGGCTGTTGAGATTGCTACAAGTTCAACCACTTTGCTGTATATGCAATATCATGGCTAATGGTTTCATTCCCGTGTTTTTTGGTGGTCTAGAATAAACCGAAAGAGGGCATAAGCTCATTGACCTTCATTGTGCTTGTTACAAAAGTTTGCTGGTAATTGAATCATTTTCTAAAGAATCCCCTAAGTTACTCATGTTCAAATGGATCTTGTTTCCTTTAAGTACAAAATGGGAACTGTACGTAAACAAAAACAGAAGAGTAACGCGACACTCCTAAAGCAAGAATTAACACGCAATAAAGTATTTTGTTACATGTAAAGGCTTCCCTGGCTGTAATAGATTGAATTTCCTGCTACTGCTAAGCCAGAACCCTAGTCACGTTGAATTTGTTTGAATTAGTGTCTCCGGACCTCTACAACCTTAACAAAAGAGAAATTTTCACTTAATGCTTTAACAGGAAGAGAAGATACTTGATTATTTTTCTACGCCTCACTTGGCCTTTCTCCAAAGTCCTTGTGCTCTTGCTGTAACCTCTACTCACGTTACACAAGCTCAACCAATCACACGTATAGTCAAGTTCTTGTCAGCTCAGCGTTAACATATTACTAGTGGAGAGAGTCAAGCTCTTGGATGTTTTGCAAAGTAAGATGTGACAGCATGGTAATACAACTGCTGACATTTGAGTTTACAGTATCCATTTTACGTCACCAACAGCATAGAAGGGAACTTGCTGACGAAGACATTGGAGGAGGGAGAAAGCACAAACGTGAAGTCTAACCTCACATGTTAAATAAGTTGTCGCTTCTGGTGGTGTAATGGTAGCCATACTTGCCTTCTAAACCCAAGATCGCAGGTTCGAACCCGGCCAGGACCGATGGATTTGCTCGGGCGAAAAATCCTAAGTTTCGCCTCCTTCGGAAGGGAAGTAAAGCCGTGGGTCCCGTGTCGTACATTTATGGCGCGATAAAGAACCTCAAGCCTGAAAAAAGAGGTCTCTGAGCAAAATTTATCGGTCGTTACACTCCTTGATTTATGGGACTATGATGACCTGAAAAAAAAAAACACCAAATAGTTGATAAATGGGTACAAAAGATACGATTTGTTTCATGAAAAATGACCTACATTTACTACATATCCGTTTTAAAACCACTGGTTTTCACATCATTCATTTCAAGAATATAGATATTTGCCAAAAAAGAATGGATTGTATACAAAACAAGTTATAAATACTTCTTTTAATCTGTTATACTAAGTTTATTCAATATGGTAAACAGCAAGTGGTGTGAGGGCAAATAAAAAATAAACCGGAATTTCCTCTTGTAATCTATTAAACCAAATCGGATGCATATAATTTTTCTATATAATTTCCCAATTTACAAACACATTTTTCTCACCAGATAGCAAGTTTCCTAATTATTATCGTAGAAAGGTGGGGGGAGGAGTTTCCGGCCAGTTGCGCACGAATGCTTTCACACCTTTATTGTAGAATCATCGACCTCTCAATGCCTTTGTTAATATCACAGACATACGATAGATCTGAATTATATGGAAAGGTGTTTTAATATTGTACAGTGGATTTCTTGGAGTTTTCCCCCCTGTAAAAGCAGCTGTATGTGAACGGGCATTGTCAATGAGGAGAAGAACTTTAATCGGTTGTTGATGTTTTTTTCGCCGATAAGTAGAAGCTGGTATTAATGACTTACATTGCCTTTTGAACTTTCATAAATAAAATGCCTTGGACGTTTCATCATAGATTATGGTTCGATGTAGAAATGTTACTCTTGGATCCCAGTATTAAGAATGCCAGGACCTCCCCCCCAATTGTTGATATTTTTTTCTGTATTTCAGGTAATCAGCAATGCTGGATTGAACACTTTCAATAAACAGGGCGCCCTGCATAAGCATGCAGTAAACTTTCTAGAAGCCAATGAATGAAGCGTTAAGGATATGCATAGTAATATCTAGTATTAAATTATTACAGGCTTCGAAAGAAGTCACAAATGCCTATAAAAGGCTGACTTAAGCGAAAACGAGAAGAAGAATGCAATCAAAGCAATGGAAACCTTTCTCCTATCTCTTATACCTACTGCGAGGACGAAACAAGTGTGCGCGTCCATCTTTTGCAACCGAAGCATTCGGTTCACTGTGTCGGCGCTTACAGGAAAAGGCAGTCAAAAGAAATAAAACACAATGCACAAAGCCATATATTTCAGTTTCCTCCAGCGCACAAATACCGATAACGACGTTAACATTATTTTTCATATGGCTTATTTTAAAATTTTCACAGCTTTGTACATGCCAGCAAATATTTTTATTGTTTTGTTATATGCGGAGCTGGAGTCTGCGCATAAATGCAAACCCTGTATGTGATATCTCCTGCAGCACATGAAACTGTGGTTTTGTTATCAGGCAGTGTACTAGTCCCATATTATCATTCACTGTTAATTAACACACATACACATACATAGTTACACTTTTAGTAAGTTTGCTATAAAAATATTACCCTATTTTTTATATGAAGGCAATGATAAAATATTTATGGTTAGTTCATACTGTAGAAGATAATAATCAAAAATAGTTTTATATCAGCTGACAGTGAAATTTATGTTTTAACAATGAAAAAGAGTGCATGTTGTGAAACAATTAAAAAGGAATAGTACATCTTATCTTTTGCATTTTTACTAACAAATGTGTTTTACTTTTAAATGTCATGTTCAGAGCTGTGTAAGAGGTAATTCGCACTTGAATTATAAGAAAGTGGAATGTGGCCCGTAAGTTAAGTTTCTATCTGAGTGAATGCATTTAGCAATCAGATAGAAATGAACACGTTTCCGTATATTTGGGGTCGTTAGAGCCAGTTTTCATTTTGCCTATTTTGGTTTCTGTTGCCTTTTTCAGGTTTAAAACTTTTTTTTTGTGCCTGTTTTGGATCGTTATGACTTTTTCTGCGATTATTTGCGCATTTTCAAAAGAATATAAAGAATTTCAAATTATCGAAGTGAAAAAGTTATACAAATTAAAGAGCATATTCACCTCACAAAAATGGCTATTGAAAACCTGGTTATACATTTAAATCTTTTCAAGGAGTCAAAAACTTTCTCCTCAACCTGAAAGGAACGCGGTTATCTCGGGCAGGTCGGTCCTAGCGGTATAGTGGTAACCATACTTGCCTCCTAAACCCAAGATCGCGGGTTCGATTCCAGCTAGGACGTAAAATTCTAAGTATGGCTACCTTCGGAAGGGAATTAAAGTCGTGGATCACATGTCGTACATTTACTGCGCGATAAAGAACCTCAAGCCTGAAAGAAGAGGTCTCAGAGTAAAATTTGTCGGTCGTTTCCCGCCTTGATTTGAATGGAACGCTTATGACCTGAGAGGTTAAAGAGCGTCCGTAAATACACACACACACACACACACACACACACACACACTTTTGAATAGTACTTCTGAATGACCTTGTAGGAATCTGCGCGAGCCATTTCTAGGAAATTTGTGGTAGAGTAACTTCTCAGCTGCATAAATGTAACAAACAATTGCAAGCGAGAAAGTTGAGAGCGGCACAGCTGTGCAATAAACCTGCTCAGCACGGAGGTAAAAGAGATATTAACCTAATTCCTCTATAAACGCATAAACAGAAAATTAGCTCGACCGGAAACCACTGCGCATCTTTGATAACTTGAATAGTTCCTTGTAACCAAGAACGGTAAGTTTAAGTACTTCAATTATGAGATATTTAAATTAAGTATCTTTTTTTAGTAGTGATTAACGCCCGTTTTTACTACAGAGGCATCATAGGCGAATACTGGTGATACATGAAATGAAATGATAAATTGGGAAAGGATTTAAGAAGGAAACGTACCAGGCCTAAGTTTTGGGTACCTCCAGGCATTTAACATTTATGACGACTGAGGAAAATCTGGAAAAAACCTCAGTCTGGGAGAATGGTCCTGGTTGGATTCGAACCCCAGACTTCCCGCTCACGAATCCGCGCCTTAACGACCTCGGCTACCCGTGGCGGTTTTAAATATCTTAAATATATATGTCATTAATAATGAGTGATATTACTCTCTAATTTCCCTTTTGCCTATTTTAGTTATATTGCTGCATATTTTTAGTATTTTAATTGTCTTTTTTGTCTACATATTTTAACCAAAATAAATGCCTGCACTTCCGGGTTCTGTTTATCAGAGTTTGACGGGAATTTCGAATAAGAGCTGGTTTGACATGTTAGTTTTTCATTGTATTCACATGTTTTTAGTTCTGTATTGACTTATAATTAATTACACACCTTTAACACTATAGCGTATTTTTTCCCCAGGGTTCAGCATTTAGAAACCTGAATCCTCTGGAGAATTGCCTTATCAAATTAAAGATAATTATAATGCAAAATAGTCGAAACAATCATAATGTCATTTCGAAGATTCTGTATTAACAAGTCCATAGTTCCATAATGCAGAAAAGGTTATTTTTCCTGAAATGTGTTTTTTAGTTGTATTTGACGACATTTTTTACTATTGAGACATCACATGCGATGGACACTGCTGAGAGGAAATGAATTGTGAAAGAAAGCATTCCAGGCCTAAGTTTAGGGTACCTTACCGACATTTGCTGCTCATAAGGACTTAAGAAAGCCTTACAAAATTCATTCAGGGGCACAATTACGTGGCCAAGGTCGTTTACGCACGGACTCGTGATAAGGGGGTCGTTTTCCGCAAGGACCGCCCTAAGTGACTGCAGTTTTTTTTTTTTTTTTTTTCAGGTTTTCCTCAGTGCTCTTAATTGGCAAATGCCGAGAAGGTACCCTAAACTTAAGCCTGGAACGATTCCTTATTTAAAAAAAATTATTTTCCAATTTATAATTTCAACTCATGAATGATTAGTGATCCCTACCTATAATGCCTGCAGTGAACACGGGCGTAAAATACAATTTTAAATAAAAATAATCAAGGAAGAGGTTCTAAGGTACTAGCGGGATTCAAACCGTAGACCCGCGTTCACTAGCGTGTGCCTCAGTGAAGTATAGGCTATCTTGTCGCTGAAATTCTGTGAACCAGATGCACTTTTTGCGGGTAGCACTTGATCTATAGAACATGCCAGTACTAAACCATCAGAAGCTGAAAGTCAGTATTATTTGTGTACCTCTAACCGAGGTCGTTAAGGTGCAGACTCGCGAGCAATAGGTCTGGGGTTCGATACCCGCCAGAAACCTCCTACTTAACTGATTTATTTCTTTATAAATGCCGGGGAGGTACCCTAAACTTAGACCTGGAACGACTTAAAAAAAAAAAAAATCTTTCTCAATTTTTCATTTCATCTCGTATATCATCAGAATTCAGCGTTTGTGATGTCCCAGGAGTAACGACAGAAGTTAAACACTATACAAACGGTTGGTGATAGAAGAGGTGACTGAATATATTCCTATAAATTGCGTTTAATTTCTTTTTCTTTTCTTTTTAACGAATTCCGAAGTTATGTAGCTATTGATGTTGTACCTTTGAAAATTTTCTTCTAATTTCCCTCGATTCTACTTTCTAGGCACCAAAAATGACGATGAAAAAGTTACACACACACGCGCACGCACGCACGCACGCACGTACTCTCTCTCTCTCTCTCTCTCTCTCTCTCTCTCCACAAACGATTCATAATGGTCCATTGACATTGACACTGGACCACTGACATTCAATTGCTGAGGACACTTTCGCAAACGTTGCTCAATCAGTAGTTCAACGTACTCAGAAGTGTATCGACGCCGATGATGGTGAGCATTTTGAGCAACTGTTGCAGCTGTAAAAGTCTAAGATAATTAGTGCTCATCATTTTCAGTTTTGTTATATTAACACAGTTTTTTCTTTGTTTGAAATATGTATGCATTTTGGCACCTTCTATATATATATATATATATATATATATATATATATATATATCCGATTGGTTAAAAATGCTGAAGTACACGTATAAACAGGCACACACTTTACGCGATATTTCGGATAGCTGGATAACAAATAAACTTTTAACGTACCTTATATATAGCATTCTTAGGGTGTTTTCTGGTTTAATTATTTACATAAATAAGTACTGTATAACATAAGTATAATAAATAAGTACTGTACATAGTAAATATATATAAAGGCAAAACATTTCAGGAGCCCCCTTTTAGTAAATGGCATTTGAACTACTTATACTTAATAATATTTTACAATAATAGTGGTAATCGTATCACGCATATTGCACTTGCTCTGTTGCCATAGTGAAGTGAGAATGTAATCCGATCTTGTGATAGATTCAGCTTCTTATACCATATCTTAATTTTGGACCCTACGTATGTCTCCTTTCTTCTCCTAAAATCCCAACGTTGATTCCCTCAGTAATGTCAAATTAATGTTTTTTTTTAAAGTTATCATTCTGCATTTTGAATGCTTCTCCAACAACTGGATCAGTTTTATTTTCTGTGTAATTTGATTGTTAAAATAGATTTTAAAATGTAAAATTACCGCTATCTTTAACAGTCTTTTAAATTTGATCGTGTGTATATTAAGTCACCATTTGAACACAATGTTCGTCGCTTAAAGGGAGCTAGTATAATCTTTAGAATGCAACAGGAGCACAAAGGGCAAAGCTGGGAAGAAGAGAGAAGTTAACCAGCAGTAAATGGTCGGGACACAAGAGGATCTAACCAGAATCCCATATTATCGCGACGGCGACCGCTGTGGAAGATGGAGTGTTACGTTTAATGACCCAGGACTGTGACTTAATTCTCACAGCTGAGCTTTCAGCTACTTATCTACATATGGAGCATAGAAATGAAGCTGTTAAATGTGGCATAATGTTTAATTACGTCTCTGTGTTGAAATTAACAAAGCGAATGCGTGGTCAAACAAACTGTATAACACAAACATTTCCCCTGCTTTCTCCGAATATGGTTAATTATTCTTTTCTATTTGTTAGTTCTTGTGTAACTTGTGGATGACCACGGCATGTTTCAAAAGATGTGGATTTCCTTTTATATATTTTATATAATTTATATAGTAAATGCGACACGACTCAGGAATTGTTTGCATGACTTTATTTCGGCAC
>CM060831.1:120210000-120247500 GCA_030762175.1 Metallyticus violacea
ACACGATTGGACTGTGTATATGGGGAAGCATCCCCTCATATTCTACCGTAAAAGAATGGGCCAAACTTTTTCGAATGGGCCGAGAAAGCATTGAAGACGAAGAGTTTGCAAGTCGGTCCTTGGAGGTGTTCACTCCTGAAGACATCGCTCTTGTGGAAGTAGAAATTATGGAAGACCGGCAACTCAGCGTTACAGAAATTGTGACTTTTTGTTAGTGTTTTCTGCTTTTCTTGCTTTTCTAATTATTGTTTATGTATATTACGGGAAATACTTATAACTACACAATTGTTGTTAATGCTGGAGTTGCTATTATTACGCATGAAATATGTTTAGTGGATGAATGTTGTACATTGTGGTAACGATAAGTTATAAAGTTACACTGCTGATGCGTTATTAACAATCAGTTTCACAATGGATCACTAAGAAGCCGTGAAGGACTTCTAATACAAAGATTAGCGCATTTCGCTTTATTATTATTTCTGAATATTAAACTGCAATTGCTGATGTCCCAGTGCTTCCTATTTCAAATTAATTGCCTAAGACTTCTTTTTACAGAGTGAAAATATTTTGGCTTGTTCATTAGCATCCTGTACAATTTACTTTTTACTTTTATGTGAATAACCAAGAAAATCAAGAATTTCTTAGCACTTGTGCTAATAAGTATATACAAAATCTGTATACAACTATTTAACTGCTGTCTTATGTTTATTATCACTGCATTACAATGCCGAGGTTGCCAAAAATTGTATACACACTTTCACAGTAGATATCTATTTATTATATTTCAAAGTTGAACCGAAAAACAACAGCAATGTGTAGTATGATGTTCTTTAAACAGATGTGACTCACATACATTATGATAGCGTTGCTACGTGCCAGGTAAATCAACAATGAACAAATTAATCCAAGATTATCGTATGCTGTTCTGTAAACAGATGTGACATTACGTTATTATAGCGTTGCTACAACAAAATGGAGCCAAGACTATCGTTTGAACAGCGGAAAGCAATTTTGAAGTGGTATTGGAAAACCGAGAATATTGTTGAAGTTAAAAGGCAATGGAGATGTGTGCAGAACAAAACCGTTCTCCGGATTTAACTCCGTTGCACTTCTACCTATGGGAAACTCTTAAGGATGTTGTATACCGTAGAAAACCAGCTACACTGACAGCACTTCGAGAAGAAATTGAGACGGAATGTACTGCAATCGTTGAGGACACTTTCGCAAACGTTGCTCAATCAGTATTCAATGTACTCAGAAGTGTATCGATGCCGATGGTGGACATTTTGATCAACTGTTGTAACTGTAAAAGTATAAGATGATTAGTGCTCATCATTTTCTGTTTGTATAAATTCAGTTTTGTTATGTTAACACAATTTTTTCTTTGCCTGGAGTGTGTATACCTTACTGTATGCAATACTCATTTCACAAAACTTGTCTAGTAACTAACTTGTTCACTAACCGAAACAGTCCTAATATTCGTTCATGAATATGACAGTTCATTATTTATGCTAATTGTAGTTATAGTGTTAAATAAAAAATTAGACTTAAAATATTTTATTGTATATTGTTTTATATTTTATAATTAATTCAATATTGTATAACATTATGTAAGAATTTTTGTGTATAATATTGTGTTCTAAAGTCGTCGAGACTATATAAGTGTTTATAGAATGACAATAAATCAAAATGTTGTCATAAATATCACCTTACTGCCCATGAACCCCATATCAGTTAAAAATGTTGCATTGCGTTAAAGCTCCCTTTAAACTGTTTCTGTCGCTTTAAAACAAAATGCTATCGCTACTCGTTTGATACTTTAATCCACGACTTATACGGTATTATGATACAACATGGAGCCACCTCAGTTTGTTTGCACTGTCAATATTTTCACAGAACAAGGTTAGTCAGGTTCATTAGTCACTAGGTGCTCATAAACAGTATTTTGTGAAAAAAATCCTAAAACGTTAAAAAAAAATATTTTTAAACGTTATATAGCGTCGTTTTTAGTGCATTGATCTTGTCGTGACCTCTGTAACCTGGAAGTGATTTGTATAGGTGTAAGCATGTAGTTAAAATGGAATAAAATGAAATGAAATGAATTAATAATGGCGCAAATGAGAGTATTCATATTCTCAGAGTAAGGAAAAACTCTGAACAAATCTTACCCAGACAGATTGACTTGACTGGGATACGGATCCAGGACCTCCGGATTAGTAGTTACCAACGCTATCACTAGACCACGGAAATCCTATGTGTGGCTTCCTTCGGAAGGAAGTAAAGCCGTGGGTCCAGTGTCGTACATTTACAGCACAATAAAGAAGAGGCCTCTGAGCAAAATTTGTCGCCCGTTTCACGCCCTAAATAGAATGGGACGCAGATGACCTCACATGTCAAAGAGCGTTTGTAAATATATAAATAATAATAATAATAATAATAATAATAATAATAATAATAATAATAGACCGTGGAGGCATTTTGAAGTTATATTGTGCACATTTTTTTTTTTTTTTTTTTTTGCATAATTCCAGGAATAAATTAGTCATGAAATTTACCAAAGTTAATTAGATAGTTGAACGGTTTTCCGTTATATATATATATATATATATATATATATATAGCTATTGAGTATGTGTAACCCAAATATATTATATAGCTTGTACTTGGAAAATATTATAAAATTTAGTTGTAATACCAATAACTGTTTAAAAATAAAATTAATCTTAATATACCAAACATACAACAATTTTAACTTTATTCTTTGTAAATTAAAGCATTAAGTAATTGCAGTCTATATATAAATTTTTTTGTTCCTCTAAACCTACTGAGTAGTAAATTTAAACATTAATTTTGTAGCCAAAATTAATTTCGATATTTATTCATTTTATGTTATTTAAATTAGTTAGCATATCCTCCATGGAGTTAGTTATGTCCCATTCAGTTTTTATAAGTTTAACTCTCGTGTAACATTTGCTGGGCAAAAAATGTCAAAGAAGACAAATATTAATTGAGAAAAAATATACATGGGTTCAAAGAAAATTATTGTATTGTAATAAAATCTCCAAAATAAAAAATAATATAATTACTACTGCTTAAAGTGTCGTGGATTGTAAACAGCCTATGCCACTCCGATTATTTAAAGTCAAATTTACAACATTTTCTTAGCATGGGAGTTTCCTGCCCTGTGACACTACATTATATTCTGCAAGTATGTATGAAATGTGATTTTTTTCTTTACGCCAGCCGTTTGTTAGACTAAGGTTTGGAATCAGGAGTCAGATAGGAAAAATTAGAAATAAAGGCCGGAACTCGAACCACTGGTCGTTGACTTACCATACCGATGTCCTTACTATCTGAGCTACCGTGCCCAGCCCTACCGCCTTCCGGGTCAGTGTACTATGAAGTCCAGGTCACAAATACTCGAACAAGATTCTCTACAATGAGATATCTTAAGAGATATCCAGGATATAATGGATTCAGATGGCGGAGATTCGTGTCTATGGTTGGTATCCCTGATGATGAGCCCATCGGCACTCTGAACTTCTGTGGTTCTAGTCCCGCCTATGACCTCGAATTTTTCCTATCTGACTCTGATTGAAATCTAGAAATTTTTCTCAATTCATTATTTTTGTATGGTACCTCCAGCAAGCTTTATTGCAATTTTTTCATCATTAGCTTCCTTTTCATTGCTTACTCCCACTTATTAGTTTTCAGATGTTTTGCTAGTGCATTTAATAATGTAGCCATTGCTTAAACACTATGGTCTCATTGCCTGTAACCTGGGAAAATTCCATAAGCCTGCTACACATTCGTGTGATTTTTACCTATTTTTTTTTATTTGGTTTATTTACGGACACTTTAACATCTCAGGTCACCAACGTCCCATTCAAAACAGGGTGTGAAACGGCCAACAACTTTTGCTAAGAGGCCTCTTTTTTAAGGCTTGATGTTATTTTTCGTGCCGTAAATGTACGACACGGTACCCATGACTTTACTGCCCTTCCGAAGGAAGCCATACTTTGGATTTTTACGCTCGAAAAAATCCATCAGTCCTGGCCGGGATCGAATCCGCGATCTTGGGTTTAGAAGGCAAGTATGGTTACCACTACACCACCAGGATTGACCTACCTAATTTGTTATATCGACTTCTGGTTAATGGGCTGGAATATAACCTAAATTAATTTTCCCTAAACTTTGATTCACAATGATATTAACTTGTACTTTATTATGTGAGATTAATGTTATTTTGTTGACGTGAGAATCGCTTATAATTAATGTGTACTGCCGCTCTCAGCACTTAGAAATAAGGAATATCCAGTCATTAATATCCTTTTTTTCCCCCTTTTCTTCTGCTTTCTTTCTTTCTTTTCTTTTTCTTTTTCTTTTCTTCTTTATTCTTTTCTTTTTTTTTTTTTGCTACCAGTTGCATTTTCCTTTTTCGGTTACTCAACCATATTTCACTAATATGGAAGTTATTATCTAGTAATCTGTTACTTCAAGTTATATTGCTCTTCAATGTTCCTCAGAATATTTACTTTTAGGTCCCCTCATGTATTTTTTATTTGAATTCCAGCACGCGTCAACCAAATACTTGTTAATTTTAAAATGTCTTTTACATCCTTGTTTTACTTCTTAATTCGTTTTTTATAACGTCATCCAGCATTATTTTATACGCATATATAAACTTGTATTGTATTTATTGTACTTAAATAATAATTACAATGTTATTACATCTTTATGTAATAATCTTCTATTGCTTATTATCTACAGCTAGCTTTATCCCCTTAATTCGCAAATAAGTCAGTTTCGAAACGATATTCTATACTATTAGGAGGGAAAAAACCTCCCTTAATAGGAGTAGCTAAGAAAACAAAAAACGAAAAGTAGACGAAATAAATGTTTGCAGAAGATCGGCAGAAAATTATTATTTCTGGCGTTTTTTATATCTTAAACTGTGAAGAAAAAGGCATTAAACATGTTATCTTTCAACAAATCTGTGACATTTTAGCTTTCTCAAACTCTCAAGAATTTTCCGGAAAATTCAGAAAGTTGCTATAAAAATACTCACTGAACACCGTCCCTAAAACACAAGAAGAGACAATACCTAATCTGGGTTTGCTTTCATTTTGTAATAAGCGGATTAATTAGTTTAAGGAAATAACCTAATGTCAACTTAAACCATAATCAGAAAGATTATTTGCGATCTGTAATAACAAAGTCAAATAGTTTTAACTTATGAAAAATCACCTGCGATGATATTCTGTATGGTGACGTCAAGCTTCAGTAGCTGATGCATGCTCATTTTATTCCACTGCTTCTGGCAGGCTTTCCAAAGACCGTCCCCCTTTCCAATAACCCACAAAAATCCACTGGCATACATCAGATGATTTAACAGGGTGTTGCTGTAAGGGGTGGAATATATTTCCGTTTCTCTCTCCATACCCTCCAAAAGTTGAAGAAGATGTATGGCTTGAGGTCTCTTCCTAAGGTAGACAAATCACTTTTGTCGGTTTAAACCAAGGTTGATAATGTTTACAGTTGTAACTGAGAGCCTCAAAGTCAACGAATGGCCCTCTGTGTTGCTGGATTCGGGCTGGTGGTTGGTCGTGGATTGGCCTGTTTCTTGCCCTTTGGAATAAGTCCTATTCTGGCCTTACTTTTTTTGGTTAAGCGCTTACATTGCTTGATAATCTTGGAATTTCATCCGAAAGGGCCGTAATGTCAGAAAGGTTCTATTTTTAGCATCAGAACACACTGCAAACTGCGTGTATCTTACACTGCCTATGTTAGGTCCACTTTCATAAGCTTAAGTGCGGCTAGAACTCGGTGGGGCACCTCTGGGAGGAAGGGATGAGGTGAGGGATATATCGGATGCCCAGGATTCATAGACGGTGGAGCACAGCTCCAGACGGAATTTGTATTATTATTTACAGATAGAACAGCTCCGGTGTTGCTATAGGAGTCCCATTCAAGGAATTGGAGCCTCTCAGAAGGCCTGCTTGCATACCAGACGGCAGGACAGAAATCAAAGCGCAAATCACCGTCACACCGCACCAGTCCACCTCGTCCTTACGTTCTATTCTGTAACAGAACCAACGGAATGAATTTATATGCAATAGGAAAGCGGGAAATTCGTGGAAAGGAAGGATTCATGCAAGCATTCGCCTAAACCTCGAAAAATTCCAACGCTGGGATTACTGGCCTCAAAGGATTTGAACACGGAACCTCCAGGACAAGTCCCAAGCTTTATCGTCTAAGCCATCCCACTCAGTAAACGTGCTACCATACTTTGCAAACAACCCTCTGTACTTAACCAATCTGATCCCAGATAAGCAATAATTTCTCTTTATTTTAAGGGTTTTCCTTCGTGCCCCTAATTTAGGAATCCTCCATCCACAGAGTTCATTTTCATTTTTTCAGTTATGACATTAAGACGACAAGCAGCAATTGTAACAAACTTATTCCAGGAATTCCTTTATAATTTTTTTTTTTCCAGATGTGACGGATTTTTAATTTTGTTAGTATTGCTATTACTAATTATGTAAATATATTTTAAGTCTGTAGGCATTGTGTGTTTGTTCCTTTACAAGGAGATAACTCTTCGCATTACACGGGCTAAGGTAACAGACATGACAGTTTGAGGAACCACAAAGTTTGGTAACTACTGAAGCAGAGGGTGGAGTAGCCATATCACTCTTACGCGAGCCAAAAGTTATCTAGAAATTGTTATTAGAAAGCGTATCACTTAATTGAATGAAATTCCTCGCAAGTGCAATCGAGTTCATGAGTTTAATGAGGGAAGGAAAACCTTGGCAGAAAACCCTTATCTTTATTAGGTTTCTCGTAAATCTGAACGAATTAATGCCCCAAAGGAGGACTTTTGTAAGTCTATTTTATTCACATTACGCTATGTATAAGTATATCAGAAGTTACACTTCTGTTCCAAGACCTTAAGAGACATGACAATAGATCCGTTCCACTTTTATTCCACAGTTTCCTGTACTTCATTAATGGAGTCAAAACGTTTGTTCAAAAGCTTAAATCTTTTGCAGTTTCTGATTTCTATAATCATCAGCATGTATTAGGGCATTGATCCTTACGCGATCCTTAATCCATACTTCTCTTTCTTGCAGCCGTGACACAACATTGCTATAATTAGAAAACAAGCAGACTTCAGTTGGTTCTATGGGGTACAAAACATGGTAACCTTCATTTGTTCTAAATTTGCATAACATTAATAGGAAAGAAAGGACTTTGAGTTGATCGCCATTATATTCACTTCCCAGTATTAAAAAATAGCACGAATATAATTAATAAAGAGATATGAAGAAAGGAACAACGCAATAAGAAAAAAAAACCCCGTAAAACAATTGTTTTCATCTTCTTTTTTATTTGGTTTATTTACGAACGCTCTTTAACATCTCAGATTATCAGCGTCCCATTCTATTCAGGGCGTGAAACGGCCGATAAATTTTGCTCAGAGGCCTCTACTTTCAGGCTTGAGGTTCTTTTTCGTGCCGTAAATGTACGACGCGGGACCCACGGCTTTACATCCCTTCCAAAGGAAGCTATACTTAGGATTTTTACGCCCAAAAAGTCCATCGACCTGGCCGGGTTTGAACCCGCAATCTTGTGTTTAGGAGGCAAGTTTTATTCATCTGCATTCAGGAATTAGTGATATACCTGTTGCCATTTACAGGTCTAACCATCTTTTTCTCTGTCTTCCTGTCCCTCTTTTACCTTTCACCTTGTAATTAATAATTTGCTAGCAATCTTTCCATCATACATATGTGGCATATTCAATTAACCCTTATCCTTAACATATGCTACATTTAGTTCTAATCCATTTAATTTTCATTGCTTTAATATTTTAAATTTTAGATTTTAGAACAAAACTTGTCTTCTTGTCTTAGAAGAACTGAAGCAGTTCGAAATATAGCGATTACTGATCTGTGTCTTTTTCTTAATGTTTTATTTTTTTCTAGTTATTGTTATTATAAATATTAACTTTACATTATATATTTATTTATTTGAAATTCACGCTCAGAATATTAACACTTATTTAAACTTATGAATATATATTCTATTCAGAAACCGTGAGACTGAAAAGTCGACTATTACAATGGCTACCGTTTTATTTTCTAATATCAACATGAGAAAAATGAACATATAGTGTCTTTATTTTCTTTGTATCCTGTGATTTGCAATTCCTAATGATAAGGTCAATTTGCACATTTCACGTATCACCAAAACGCTTTGAAGAATACTCTATTTTGGGTTAGGATTATCGATTGTTCATACTTTTGTTGCTATGAATATCTCACCACCGCCTCTAGCAAGTAGTCAGTGATGCATGTTCAGGAATTTACAGTGGAGGTACAGAGCTGGCTGGCTGCACTGACGATATGACAAATGCACGTCTTGTGATAAAATGGATTTGAAATTTTTGTTCTATAATTATACCCCGGCTGTGATTTGTCTAAATTCAAAATGTGTTTCGTTTCATTGGTCTATTTTAAGATGACGTCACATAAGTGAAATAATCACTCTAAAGAAATTTGATGTTGGAGCGAACTTGTCAGTTACGTAACATCAACATCGAGAATGCTAAGAGGGTTGATGGATCTAAAGATTATTTTTCGGACTCCGAGCTTTCACATTTACTAAATGCCACATTTTATTACATTATGCCATTCTTTAAACTATACTTTCGCTATTGTTAGGGTGCACATTTTGGAATGACCAATTTATTCTTTTCTTCTTTCGCTCTGCAGCATTCCTTCCATAAACTTTCTCACCGTTGGCGAACCACGGTGAAGCGTTGACCGATAATTTCGCAGAACTAAAACATGAACATATTGCCTTACTTCCTGGAATGCACGGGTGAGCAAATCCATTTTGCAGCGTTGCTTCTTGTAAGATTAGTGGAATAACACAGTGTTACATTTCAGAGATCTTCCGCTTGGCGTCAACTGACATGAAATGAACGAGGTCATTGCTCTCCTCATTTGCGTTACAACCTGTGGTGAGCCTTAACCTGCCGCTATGACCTCTGTCTTACGACTTCATTGATAAATACTGTATTACAGGGGGTATGTAATCGGCATACATGCATCGTAGCAGTAGGAAATTCGTTAATTTCTTTCATAGAGACAGCGTCGCATCAAAAATGACTTCTATCCAGTTTGGACTAGCCAGAACTTAACCAGCTGAATTCCCTGTCAGTGTCTGTGCATCTTGAGAGTTGTTAGCCTCTTAAGAAATTTTCCTTGCAGCATAGAGTGAAAATTGTCTATTTTAGGAATTGGTTGAGTTGTGTTTAATGCCCGTTTTTACTACTGAGGTACCACAGACGGTAGATACCGATGATACATGAAATGAAATGGTAAATTGGGAAAGGATTTTTTTTTTTTTTAAAGAAGGAAGCGTTCAAGGTCTAAATTTAGAGTACCTTCCCGGCATTTGTCATATATGTGAACTGGGGTAAACTTGGAAAAAACCTCAAACAGGGAGGAAGGTCCTGGTTGGATTCGAACCCCAGACCTCCCGCTCGTGAGTCCGCGCCTTAACGAACTCGGCCACCCGTGGCGGTCTGTTTTAGAATTCGTAGTCTAACGCAGTGGTGCTATTATGTTCACAGAGAACAGAGTCGAAAATCTGCTTCGAATAAGAAAAATCAACGGTGATTTTTTTTTTTTTTATTGATTTATTTATGGATGCTCTTTAACATCTCAGGTCATCAGCGTCCCATTCAATTCAGGGAGTGAAACGGCCGACAAATTTTGCTCAGAGGTCTCTCTTTCAGGTTTGAGGTTCTTTTTCGTGCCGTAAATGTACGACACGGGACCCACGACTTTACTTCCCTTCTGAAGGAAGCCATACTTAAGATTTTTACGCCCCGAAAAAATCCATCGGTTCTGGCCGGGCTCGAAACCGCGATCTTGGGTGTAGGAGGCAAGTATCGTAACCACTACACCACCAGGACCGACATCAACGGTGAGGGAACACCAATGTATTAATCTTTTATCATGTTCACAACATGTATTCAGTTCCCATTGTCTTCAATTAGGCATGTTAGTACTTGTCTCGTGGGGTGGTGTTAGATGTTAGTTTGGCTATTTGTGCAAAATGACTTCTAAAAATGTAATAAAGTAATGTATCAACGATAATATATTTTAAAAAGTAAAAAACGCTTCAAGTGGTAGATTTCAAGAAGACAGTGTTAGTCAGCCGGCTTTATAATTAACTAGTGCACCCTACAAGGTGTAATAGCAATATTAATGATAGATGTTCTTTGCTAAAAGGTTTTATTCCAATAATCCGGAAACTAAACGATATGTTGGCTTTCGTCATAGCAAAGCGAATCTTGTAATAAATGAAAATAAAAAACTAAAATATAATTTCTAATGTAAAGGTTCAGAAATAGAGAATAATAAAAATCTAACTTGTATGCTCTAGATTTCGAATGAGTAATATCGATACCAAGTCAACATTGTTGATCACGTGAACATTTTTGTATAAAAAGTGAGTTTAAATAAGGGTATATCTAAAACTACATTGTTGCAATATTTTTTGCACTTTCTTCACTCCCAAATAAATTGTAGCTAATTTAAGCATATCAATTTATAAGAGGTTTATATTTTTTTTAAAAAAAATTGGGTTGGAAACATTGTGATTTTCGCTGACTCTTAGGTCCTGCTTCTGTTTCAGTAGTGATGTAAATAATGAAATACTGAAATCGGCAAGATTGCAAAGCATTTAAACCTGGGGGATTACTAAATAACTGGCTTAAGTTTAAGGAAAACATCAATACTCATTCTAAACGAAGCCGGTCCTGATGGTGTGGTGGTAACTATACTTGAATTCTAAACTCAAAATCGCGAGTTCGATCCCAGTCAGGACCGACCGAATTGAATGGGACGCTGATGACCCGAGATATTACAGAGCGCCCGTAAATAAATAATAAAAAAAATTCAAAACGATCCTTTAAGTTTATATTATATGATGATATGAGTAATAAACATTTGAAGCGTATATCTATTTGCATAAATGAGCAATGTGTTTATGTATCATGTTTGGATTTGTACTTAGCTGCCTTAATTCCCCACACAAGATTCTCCGTTCTTTCATCTCCTTGCAGTAGGCCAGAATATGTTCCCAAGATTCTTTCTCCTCACATATAGGGCAGATGCTAACCTACTACCTACGCGCCTCGTTGTTGTTAGCTTGTAATTAGTAATAAAATTAGAAGACTATATTTTATTCAACCCCTGTAGATGTTTCAAGCAACGTATGACTTGATTGGCTGGACTTGAAACGCGAAGTTTATATAGCCAAAGTGAGAGGAAGAAAGAAATAAAAGTGACGATTGTGATGTGCATTTGGTCGTTGTTTAAGTTACTAGAACGAGATAATGGACCTATGAACAAAGAATGAGACGTTCCTTTCAGAAGAATGCTCAAGCTGAAACTTTATACCTTATACTACTAGTGATATCTATTTAAAGCACATGTATTTATTCCCAAATGAATATACATATGGAGATAAAAAAAAAACCGTGTGTGCTCCACACGCAGTCGGATTCACTCATGCCAAAGTAATCCAGATGATGGATGGGCGAACAGACAGATGTCTGCCTGGTTAGGAAAAGTGACCGAGCACGCCGTTGGATATGACCCGTTCCTCTCCCGCTACTTTTTTTTTTTTTTTATCGACTCACTAGTTTTCTATAAAACCACTGCAGCGTTCCCAGCTTCTCGGATATACATGAATTGCTCTATCCCAGTGGAAAACACGTCTCTCGCCTCAAATCGACCTCCTCCCGTTACGAATCGTTTCATCGTCTTTTGCAAAACAGGAAGTGAACCTTTTCAGCAGAGCCATCTGTGGCAGGGAACGCAGAAACACACAGCTTCGGGTTATTTCCGATAGCTTTTGTGAAAACACCCTACAAATTCGGAACGATACGATTGTGTATCGCGCTCATTTATTAGGTTCTGATAGAGGCGTATTTCTTTTAAAATAAACTGTGCCATAAAGCGAAAATTTATGAATTTAGGAGCCATGCAGTACATAATATTTAAAACTATTTGCATCACTTTGTCACAGCATAACTGTACTCTACCAGTTATCTCTTCTGTCAAATAATGTTTATTTTAAGTTCATTTTGTGTTTCAGGGTTTAAATATATTTTATTTGCTTTCTTGCTATATTTGACAAGTTAATTTTATCTTTTTACTGAGGAAACTATCATTTTCAATTGATTTGTTTAATAACTAACAGATTTGTCAGCTGCGACTGCAGCGGTATACTTTACTATTACTTAATACAGATCACACGTTTCTAGAATGCTAACAGTTACGGCGTGGCCCAATCAAAAGGTAACCAACATACTTCGGTAATTTTTGGCACACAATGATTAACTATCGTATACTGCCTTTCATTTGTATTGCCGGTACAATGCTATATCGTTTTCCGAGGACTTTAGGAAACAACTGAATAGCGCTAACTTATATAAATCACCTATCAATAACCTTCCTACGATATGTTTACGTATCATCTCAGGCGTATTAGTAGAGCCTTTAGTAAATTTCTATGGGCAGGTATCATCAATATATGCTTAAAAATTATACTCACATGTTTTTAAACACCATGTTAAATTTTAATAACCGTTATCATTCCGTGTTCCACCAAGCTGTCCACATCATTTTAGTTGTTAAGCCCCCGAGAATTGCGAATAGCACAGATCGAGAAGGCTATGTCAAAACCTCCAGACTTTTGATTCTTTGCTTCGATGTACTTTTGTTTGCATACTATTATTGATAAACATCAATATTAAGAGGAGTAGAAGCATTTGACGTTACCCGCAGGGCTAAACACTTAACTGCTGCAGCTGGTACAACGTACTCAAGTGCCCGAGAGGCTACCCAGAAGTGAACGACAGCGGAGAGAGCAGAAGGTAGTGACAACTATTAGCTAGATAATAACACTTCAGAATCAACATTGCAACAGCGCAGGCGGTTAGAGTATCGTGCCTTATTTGTGAAGATTGAACAGTGGATTAGAATACTAACATTCCATGTGTTTTGTTTATTTGTTTTTTTTTCCTGCCAGAGTTAGAGGGTATTTGCCACAATTACAATGATTTACTCGCTGAATTAGTTGCAAATCGAAATTAGAGCAGTTTGCCATAATTACAAGGTTTTACTCGCTAAACCACTAGGTC
The DNA here is from genome assembly GCA_030762175.1 of Metallyticus violacea. Classification (NCBI taxonomy): domain Eukaryota; kingdom Metazoa; phylum Arthropoda; class Insecta; order Mantodea; family Metallyticidae; genus Metallyticus; species Metallyticus violacea. Next base: position 120,223,226 of record CM060831.1, read on the forward strand.
CACCGGTTTTTAGGATTTGCCCGAGGTTAACCGACAGATTAGGTTAGTGTGTGTGTATGTATGAATTGGAATAAGAGCACATTTCTCACCGTTACAATATTTCACCTGCCTAATAATGCTCTAATTACAGTGATTTACCCGTCCCTTTAACAGTAAAATGCGTGTGGATAAGTTCCGCTCTCTTCGCTATCGCTCGCTTCTGGCTAGCCGCTCGGCTACTTGTGCACTTAACTCCAGCAGCAGATGCAGCAGTTAAGAGATTTTAGCCCTGCGAGTAACGTCAAGTTTAACGGCACAACGCTTTCTGAATTTTAAATGTATTAATTATCGAGTTAGGCAGTATAAAGAAATAATAGAAGTAGTTCCTTTTATTTCCTGCATAACGTTACCCAGCACAGATCCTGCCTCAACATTTGCAAAAGAGAAGTAAAGAGAAGAGACAGTTTAATAAATATTATTATAATATGTTCTGAAATTACAAGGAAGTTGTTTTGAGGTTCTTTATCGTACCGTAAATGTACGACACGGGACCTTTGGCTTTACTTTCCTTTCGAAGAAAGCCATACTTAGGATTTTTACGCCGGAAAAAATCCATCTATCCTTGTCGGATTTGAACCCGCGATCTTGGGTTTAGAAGGCAAGTATGGTTATCACTACACCACCAGGACCGGCTAAAATAAATTATAGAAAGGGATAAAATATTAGCATTAATGAAATTATCTTTTATAGAAATACAATTTTGATATGAAATCAAAGCAGGGAAATGTTTAAAAGATTTCCACTTACCAAAGAATTTCATGGAGATGGTTTGCTTTACAAACTTTATTTAAATAAATATGCATGTAACATTACACTTTTTGAGAAATAAATGTTCACAAATAAATATACAAGTTTAAGATAATTTAATATATATGTTCTTAATTAATCTGAGTGTCACATAGTTACTCAAGATCGGGAAAATGTAGAGTAGGAATTAACAGTAAGTGCCAATTTATAAAGTTATTTATTAATAAAAGTATAATATCTATAAGTTCAAAGAGCAAAAAATTAATATTAAAAAGGTGGCAAATAAACTGTGCGAATACATGTAAATTATACGTTAAAAAGCTAAAAACCATTCATGTGTAGCAATAGCAATTGTTAGGTATATTATTTGAAAATTTGAGTTAGTGCAGAAGATTACGTAATGAAACGTAATTATTTTTTTCCGTATAACTTTTGGTTATACGGAAAAAAATAACGTTGTTAGTAAAACGAGTAAATATCAACACTTTAATGCATACACAATACATCTTTTTCAATTAGGGTGCAGCAATAGTTCCTTCTGAACTGGAATACCTATCAATTAATATGCTAGTTAAGTATTATTATACCTACATGACTTGTATTTGAATGCGCATCATTGTATATACGACACTTCGCTTTGTAGACATGCAGAATTTGATATCCAGCAGTTTCAGAATGACTTTTCTCTTCTCTGTTGTGTCCAGATCGGTTTTAATTTGCTTTGCTCAGTTTACCTGCAGTTTTCTTCCCACACATTCCCTGATGAGAAACGAATTTTCTAGGGTCGATTACCATGGTGAAAACTAAGAAGGTTTACAGTCTCGGGGCCCTGCTTTCTTTTGTTTGAGAGATAATAAAGCTTAAGAAAGAATAGCAACTTTGTCTTTAGGCTTCATCAATATCTTTAAGAAATGAATGAATAATGATTATTTTTCTCGATATTTTAATAATATAATCTAGGCAACCTTTTGCTTTTAATTTAAATGCAGTTATTTCTTTTTAGTATAGATCCGACATATAATATAGCCTTTAGTTTAGATTTCTCTTACATTTCGAACTTAATGTATTTCTTTTTTCAGTCAATGCCCGAAACTTTGAACTAACTAAGTCATATTTTATTCCAGTATATCCTTTAACTGACAAAGAGCTGTCGACATGCATTTTAAATTTTCTAGCAAGTAAACAATTTTGTTTCATGCATATATTCATTACAGGTTTGGACCTACCGCTTAAAATGTCGGTCATGGTAGTGTAATGGTAGCCATACTTGCCTCCTAAACCCAAGATCGCGGGTTCAATCCCAGCCAGGATCAATGGATTTTTTTCGGGCGTAAAAATCTTTAGTGTGGCTTCCTTCAGAAGGGAAGTAAAACTATTGGTCCCGTGTCGTAGATTTACAACCCTGTAAGAAGAGGCCTTTGAGCACAATTTGTCGGCCGTTTCACGCCGTGAAGAGAATGGGACGCTGATGATCTGAGATGTTAAAGAGCGTCCATAAATAATCAAAATCTGTTTAAAAGCTCATTTTTATCTTCTATTGTAAGTTTAAGCATTTACGTTTTATTATTTGCTTGTTTTCAGATTTCAGCTCATTAGATACATTCCTACCTCATTATTATTTCTTATACCTCATTTATTCTTCCAGGATTAATTTTAGCAGTACTTAAGTGCCGTCTCATTATAAGTTATACCTTTCTTCTCTTTATTTATCCTTTATATTACAAATCTAAATTTTTATGCACACTATGAAATTAATCCAGTTGTAAGTGTTTTTCTATTCATTTTATTTTATTTAATGGATGTCGTCATATCACATGTAATAATGTACGCTTGATTTTACAATTGAATGCTAACTAGATAGAAATATTGAGTTGAGAAAATGTCCAAGTTAACAAATTGTAATAAGGAGGACAAAGCTTTATGAATTTTTAATGGTCATGCTTCGAGAGAGGGCAACTATGAGTGTGGACTCGGATTAAGTAAGGACGTTCCAATTTTCGGATAACAAAATTTTTAAGATGTCGCGGTTCTCTTGCGCGCATGCGTGTAAACTCCGTATGACATCATAAAGCCTGTGAAGTTGCTATAGCGTCTGGAAACTACGTGCAGATCTTTGGGAGATGTATGCAGTCTGGTAAGGCGAGACGGTTATCCCCTAGTCATCAGGATATTCCCCACGTCGCTCGTCAACGATACTTTTAGGATGAAATAGTACGGTGTTTTCTTTCAGATGTATTCTTAGCCAATAAACAAGTATCGCGTGAAGAGAATCGTTGATAATAATGCCCCATATTTCGGTGGATTCAACAGTGTGAGGTGAGAAATCGCGAAAATGCAAGGTCAAGTTTATGAGTAACCGCTCGCTTCCCGCGGGGAGGACAATCTGATGAAAGTAAAAGCGTATGTTATTGCCCTTCTGGTCGGTTTTGGTCTGTATTACGGATATAAACAATTACTTAACTTTAAATCAATAAACCACAAAGTACAGCGATATACGTGTGCAGCGTTTTCTTTAAAAAGCTCCCCTTCCCCCAGTCCCAATGAATTGGATTCTTAATAAGCAGCGAAATTATCCTGAAAAAGTTTTATAGAACAGGTTAAAATCAAGCCGAAGGATAAAATTGCATATCAAACTGGCCCATCAACGGAGGCCAACAAGAAAACACGCTTCAACTTGGCCCACCAACGTCGTTGAGACCGCTTAAGCATTGGCCAAAATCCCTTTTTGTTTTAATTATTGTTTGTTTCCTTATTCTTAATAAATATTTCTTGCGAATTGCCTTTGTATGATAAATACGTTTAATTTCCTTTGTAGTAATATATACCCTGGTAAAAGAAAACTTAAAACATTTCGAGTTTTCTAATAGCATTCTAATTTCTAATTATTGCTGAACAAGATCAAAAAATATAGACCTGTAGAATATATATCGGCATCTTTCTGTTAGTAAAACAAATGTATTTTATAATATATTCTTAATTGCAAACATTTTACTTGTAACAATTATTTTAACTTTAAAGAAACTAATATAATTTCCACAGAAAGTATACAAATATATTTATACAGTTTGTGCCGTTTTTGCACGCATCTCATTCTTGCTGATACCTCCTCCCTTTGCTATTCTGTTTCACCTGACCATGTCAGCTAATGATTGGTTCCTCTGCTGTCGAAAGCTCCACCATGCTATGATTTAATCCTGACAAGACAGATTACCTTTCGTCCTCCTTCCACACGGAGACAGCATGGTGTATACTTTTTTTTCGAACTTCTCTTCAAGTTGTTAGGCCCGGAGGCCTCTCCGAAGGGTAAGTCCTGTGACTCGGGTGCTATCTTACAAATAGGCATAACATTGCGTTTGTAACGCTCTTTATGATTTGCAAACCAATAAGTAAAATTGTAATTTTGGGCTGAATTCAAACTCTTTTATCTGTCGTTTAAGAAGTAACTTCTGTTAAACGCTTGTGCCAATGGATTGTTGTGTACCTTTTATTGATTTTAATGCGTTAATAATTTGACAGCGTGTACCTTTTCGCAATAGATATTGCCGATTTAGAATTGTGTAGCTTTGCTATTTTCAAGATCAAAATTATTTGATATGTGTATTATATTTAGATTTTTTTGTTTAATAATTTATTTTGGAATTGTAAACCACTCATATTGTAAATTATTGTCATATCCTGGAGGTTTTCCTATCAGTATCTACTTCTAAAGTGCAATAAGGTTAACATACTGACATAAGATTTTTTTCTAGAAAACATTACAGGGACATTTATCTTGGAAAAGTGGGAAACTACAAAAAAGCAAGCTGTGGAGTATAACATGTTGATAATAATTATATATGAAGTTCTAAACTTTGTCTCTTCCTCCTTTTTATGGAGAGAAAGGAATGGCGTTTAATATCTTGGCGGTGAGGGAATGGGGAAGAATTAGTGTCTCTCGGCTCTCCATTTAACGCTTAAACATTGTAAAGCTCTTGCCAGTTCTCGCAGAAGAGTGAAGTTTGTTGTTCATCTAGAGACCGTGATAACATAGATAAAGTGACACATATCACGGCCCACAGGCTCCAAGGAAATGTCAGAAACTGTTTAGAAGTAGCCCAGAGGACTTGCAGCCAACGCCTCTTGGTGTTCTTGCTTCCCACCATGTAGAGGATAAAAAGAAAAAGGAAAAAAAAAAAAAAAAAAAGATTAATGGACGCCATGTTAACTTTTTCGCTCTTCTACTGTGCGCAAGATGAAATAAATACTGCTATTTTTTATATCGGTCTGATGCATTCTGAAGCATTATAGCAATTCTTTCTTTTCGTGTTTGGACACCCATTTAAATAAAGGCTATACTTGTTTTACTACTTCAAATTCTCTTTCCTATTTATAAATTAGCATAAAAACATTTATAATTTTTAATTAAGCAAATTTGCATTTTATATTTTTACCATAAAGAATACATAATGTACCCGTTACATACTTTTGGATTTTAATGCTTCTATAAGTCTGTGCCTATATAAATTACTATTTATTCAGCACTATATGTAATATGTTGACAGTAGTAACATGTATTTTTCATAGTATTTAACGCCCATATTTACTACTGAGGCACCACAGGCGGCGGACACTGATGCTATATGAGATAAAAGTATATATTGGGAAAATATTTTTAAGGAAGGAAACCTTCTAGGTCTAAGTTTAGGGTACCTCTCCGACTTTTGCCATTTATGAGGACTGAGAAAAACCTGGAAAAAACCTTAATCAGGGAGGACGGTCCTCACGAGTCCGCGCTAAGGACCTCGCCCACACGTGGCGGTAGGAGTAATATATACAGTGTCAATATTGCTCTAAGAACATTCACCTCTTGACGTTTGTTATTGCACAGTTTGTCAGTTTGAGTTAAAAGAATGAAGCAAAAAATACACATTAATGTGAAACAGGGCATTATAATAAAATTTCTGACGAGAAAATGCTGTAAACAGTCGGAAATCTGTTCAAAATTAAAGTTAAATATAAATGCAAGTTTTTAGTGCTTATAAGTGCGATAGTGGAAGGGAAATTTTGAAGAAGAAACTCCCTGAGCATCTGTCAAGGAACTCCAAAATAGTCGAGTACACAGACTACAAAATAGTCGCATTATACAAGCACTGAATATTACTAAGTACTTCTCAAACACGCAACTTAGACAGCCGTCAGGAGTATACAACAAAAGGGCGCAAACGTTGGGCATATCTCCAGATAGTGCTCGTACCCAGCAATTAAAATGAAACATTCAGCCCCATCCACCATACAGTCATGATCTTGCACACTTTTCTGCCTTAGTTTGGCAGTGATGAGGAGGTAATACAGATTGTTCAAAAGTAACAACTAAGACAGTCAAAATATTTCTTCCCGGACAGCATCCACAAACGTCTAGACAGCTGACGTGAATGCAATGCAAACCATGGGGAGTATGTTGAATTGTATTAACCTAATTAGATCGGTGTTTTTGTTCCTTTTACAAGCGATAATTTGTCTTTGCCTATACTTATACCGTGCCCTCATTCCGCTACGCAATCTGAATTTGTATGCACTAGTGGAAACCGGTTGACTTGCAGCAGACGTATGCTCCCCAGTAAGATTGGTGTTAAATTTCCGCTAGAGCAGGGAATTGAACTTCCTTGGTGGTGTTTATAACGCCAACTCTTTCAATTGCGTTTCTGTAGGAAGTGCGTGTTAAGGCTTTCAACTTGTATTTCTGATTTGTGGAATACACCGAGAGTGAGATATACCCTAGAACAAAGAATATTTATTTATGATTATGTGCAAAATAATAATAATAATAATAATAATAATGATGATGATGATGATGATGATGATGATGTATGACTGAATTTCGTGCTAAATTTCCAAAAATAGCATCTCTATCGGTAAGTGCAATTGGAAAACAACGTTCGAACACAAGGCTTTTATATCTACGAGAGGTGGAGGCCAGTAAAAGGGGTTTTAATAGAGAAGAAGCTGAAATAGGCTATCGATTAGAAACTTATCCTTTCAACACGTTTAACCCAGTAAGTTGGTATAGCTGTCGACAGTGCGTAATAAGCCCCTCAGCTGCTGCAGCTCCATCTAAATTGTTACAGTATATGAGACAAAATTTCAGGAAGGTAGTTTACATTATTTGGGAAAATAAATTGCTGCAAGTGTCTTTTCAAAAGATTCAGGCATGTCTCACAGTGTAGGACATACACTTGGAGCATTTGCTATGGTGGTAAGATATTAATTACTATTTACTACTAATAAATAGGGGAAAAATTCCGCAAAATGTATACTATTAGTTTCAACAGCGCAACATGATTTCCCTCGCCGGGCGACCAGATCACTTTGCGCAGCAAAATAAGGACCCTGTATAACTTCTTTATATTGTTTCTCCCAGTTTCCACAATGCTGGCCATCAGATGGAAAATGAAGATAACATTATGATTGAAATTCTCTAAAGAGACGTGTAAATATATACGATACTAAATATAGATATTTTGTTGTATGAAAAACTGCTATTAAAATAATTACCATTAGTATGAAAAAATATAAAACTTCCTGCTTGTTTTTTGTAAGTGCTCCAGAGAAATAATACTGCATTTTAATGAATATATATTTTAACATGCAAAGCTCAATCACAATTCAGGGATGCCTACCATGCCTATGCATGTGTAGGAACTATTTCCAGGCCCCTCTCATAGAATTTTAATTGTTTATTTTGCTAACAGTACAAGTTCCCGATTCGCAAATGTTCTGAATGCAGATGCTTCTCCACAAAGTGAATGAAAATCGTTCTCTTTTAGTAACGGGAGTTGAATGTAGCGTATTAACCGTTAAGCTAGAAGAGTATGTGGTAGTCAACAAGTGACAATGCAGTGGGATAATGAATGCAAAACAATGAAAACCACAACTTTACAATCGATAGTATGCGCTGAGGCACTGAATATATAAAAAGAAATAAACTACACTTTAAGGTGCCCACATAGAGGTAAAAAAATTTACAGGCATTGTACAAATTTAGTTAAAAAGAGTCACTACCACTCTATTTAAATAAATATACCATGATAAAATTATTTATAAGGAAGTTGTTACATTTATATGGGGGGAATAAATCAAAAGTAAATTAATTTAAAACATTTTACTCAAATGTCTGTAAATAATAAGCATACCCCTTTCCCTCATTGTCCTCATGCAATACTTATCGTTTAATTGGCTTCTGCACCCCTGCAGAGAAAATACAGTGAGGTTATTTGAGCTATGGGCCGACAGCGCGCGGCTGCCTACTGGAGAAGCCAATCATCAAGACTGTATAAGAATGTGCAGGTAGCGGCTTTTAAATTTGGAAAGCGCTTTGTCAGTTACTTTGTGCGTTCGTGTATTATTCGATGCTTTCATTGTGTGTAAATTGTACGCTATTCTTTAGTGAAAAAGGATTCTTGCAATGAAATGGAGGAAGGAAATGCTAGCTATCGTGTTCCAGGTAGATAAAATATTCGCTAACTTGTTAAAAAGTTACGAGAAACAGGATCTCTCAATAATTGCCCATGCAGGTGCCGGCAACGTATTGCCGCTAAGGGGCCCCATTCCAACATCTCTTATAACATAGGTTAGTACTTATTATTATCAGTTTTAAGTGCAGTATCATTTTACGATGTCTCTTCAAAATGTACCGCGAATTTTGAATTTCCGCGGGCTACGTACATTCGATTTTCGATTGTTTTGTGGCGTTATGTTGGTACTCATGTCCCTCACTTATGTTGACAAGCTCGGCTATGTTGAATGTGCAGTTAATTGTGACAGCTATTTTGCTTGGACGTATTTTGGCTCGTCTTCGATTTTTGCCTATTCCAAAACACGGAACAAAGAATCTGTATCAACTTTTGTGTGAAAAACAAAATTAAGTGCGCGGATGCATTCCCAATGTTGACTGTGGCATATAGTGAAGCTACCTTGGACCAAAGCAACGTTTATCGGTGGTGCAAAATGTTCTCAGAGGGTCGAGAAGATGTGAACGACGAAGAGCGTCCCGGACGCCCGAGCTCGTCAACAACAGACGGAAACATTGAAGAAGTGAAGAAAATAGTATTGACCAATCGTCGAATCATCGTTAGAGAAGTTACTGAGGACCTAAACATATCGATTGGCTCGTGCCATTCGATTTTTACCAATGATTTGGGCATGAGACGGGTCGCCGCAAAATTCGTACCCAAAGTTGCTCATTTTCGACCAAAAACACCATCTCATTAACGTTGCTAAGGAGCTGTTGAACTCTGTCCGCGACGACCAAAATTTTCTCCAGAGGGTCATAACTGGTAACGAATCCATGGGTTTATGTTTATGACGTGGAAACTAAAGCTCATTCATCCCAATGGATGCTGCCACACGAGCCAACACCGAAAAAAGCGCGCCAAGTTCGGTGGAATGTGAAGGTTTTGCTTACAGTTTTCTTCGATTGCAGGGGCGTGGTGCATCATGAGTTCTTGCCACAGGGTAGAACGGTCAATAAGGAATATTACCTGCAAGTTATGCGCAATTTGCGCGAAGCAATCCGCCAGAAACGCCCGGATTTGTGGAAGAACAAAAATTGACTTTTGCACCACGATAACGCCCCTGCTCACACATCGTTGCTTGTGCGCGAATTTTTGGGCAAAAACAATACACTTATGATGCCGCAGCCACCGTACTCCCCAGACCTGGCCCCCTGTGACCTTTTGTTGTTCCCAAAACTGAAGAGGCTCATGAAAGGACGACACTACGCCACGATTGAGGAGAAAAAGACGGCATCGAAGGAGGAGCTGAACAAGATCACTAAAAACGATTTTTTAAAGTCCTTCGAGGATTGGAAAAAACGTTGGCATAAGTGTATAATATCTGGTGGGCATTACTTTGAAGGGGAGATAATAGATATTCATGAATAAATAAATACTTTTTGAAAAAACACAAAATTCGCGATACTTTATGAACAGACCTCATATACTTTTAGCAAAATGTAAATATAAAATATATAATTTAGCTTAAGGCGCGGTTACCCTATCTCACTTTTTTCTGCTTGTCCTTCCCCAGTTACCGGCCGCGCTCACCGCATCTTTTACTCCAACATCACCAATATTCACGGTATCCCACATACCCTATAGAAAATGCCGATTTTCTCTGATCAAAGCATCCACCCTGTTGTTGACATAGGCTTTTAAGAGTGATGTTGACCTGGTCAGTCACATTTGTTCTTTACACTTTAAATGTTTCTGTACTTTAAAACCTTCCATTGATTCAAGGTGCTTTAAATGCCATACTGATTAAGCATCCGATGGCAAATTTCTTCGATGGTACAATCTGACAAACTTGCACTGGAACGCCCATGTTTCTGATCTTCTGGTTGCCATTTACTATTACTGAATAATAAAATAATATATTGGAAAATAGGTCAAGATATGACCACTAGTGATCACAGATTAATCTATTTCGATTACTGCACACGAAAACCAAAATTTAAAGAAGGAAGAGGAGAGAAAATTTACAATTACAAACAAGCAAACTGGAATCTTCTGAGACAGGAATTTGAGAACTTAAAGTTACAACACGAAGGAGAATCTATTGATAAGGATGCCAATAACCTTGTCCAAACAATACGAAAGGCCATGGAGAAATCTGTTCCCACAACCATACCCAAAAAATATTATACTATTTGGACGGATGCAGAAGCAAAGTTAGGAAACTAAGAAGAATTTATCAAAGATCGATAATTGCGGAAGAAAGGGAGAGAAACCTAAATAAATATAGGGAAGCTAAAAAGAAATATAAAACCACCTTAGAAGAAACAAGGACAAACTCATGGAAAACTTTCGTAGAAAGGGAATTAGACACCAATATATGGGGAATGCCCTATAAAATTATTGTGGAAAAAATTAAGAAACCGGATATTCTAAATACAATAAAAAAAGACAATGGTGAAATGACTACAGATTGGAAAAGCTGTGTAAATGCCCTTTTGGACAAGTTACTTGCACAGGATGATAAGAGCATGGATAATATTCAGCATATTAAAAAAAGAGTAGATATGAACACCATATATAGAAATACTAGACTAATCTACCCCTTTGATGTGTTGGAAATTAAGTTAGCTATAAATAAGCTAAAAAGGGATAAAGCAGCAGGCCCGGATGGAGTAATGAATGAAGTTGTGATAAATTTGGAAGATAAAATTACATCGTTCCTATATCGACTTTTTAATGACTGTATATGGCAAGGGCACTTTCTCTTTCCTGGAAAGCAGGAAAAGTTATGATCTTAAAGAAAAGTGCCGACAAGTATCCTAAGGAACCGAAATCATTTGACCTATATGTCTCCTAAATACTCTTGGAAAAATCTTAGAAGCACTTGTCTGTAAAAGATAAAAAGAATTTAGGATCATGACAGGTATGAATAAAAATCAATTCGGTTTTAGAAAAGGAAAATCGACTCAAGACGCAATAAACCAGTACCAGGGTGGCGTATACAGATTTTATTTATTTATTACTGAATTATCCGTTTGTCAGTAGAAACGCGTTTGTGTGAACCTGTATTCATTTATACTTTGATTTTTATGTTTTACTGACTTACATATTTTTTTGAAACTTAATAAAAACCTAAAAACATGTGATCAGACTATATGAAAGGAAGAAAACAGGTGAATCAAGGCGAGATAATGAAGCGTAAAGAAAGATAAAATGTTCCCCAAAAAGGATAAAAATGAATGATTCTTGTTATTATATTTATTATTATACATCAGGTACCTTTTTACAACAAAATTCAATATAAAGAATGTATTTTGCAATGCATGTATTTTTCATTTCGTAAGTGTAAATCCCCTTAGTGTATGTACGAACTCTAGGAAAAAGTTCCAAGATTAAAACGAATATGACAGTATTTCGTATGTTTTTTATTTACTGACGCTCTTTAACATCTCATCTCAGGTCATCAGGTCCCATTTAATTCTGGGCGTGAAACGGCCGACAAATTTTGCTCAGAGGCCTCTTTTTTCAGGTTTGAGGTTCTTTATCGTGCCGCAAATGTACGATACGAGACCCACGGCTTTACTTCCCTTCCGAAGGAAGCCATACTTAGGATTTTTACGCCCGAAAAAATCCATCAATCCTGGCTGGGTTTGAACCCGCGATCTTTGGTTTACGAGGCAAGTATGGGTCACTAGAATAGTATGAATTTAATTATTAATAGCTTTAGTTTCCGAGGAAACGTTTGTAGGGTATTTTAATTTCATAGCCTCTATTTGAAACATAAGAACAACGATACTAGGAATACTAATGAGAATAAATAATTTTAGTAATGGAAGAAGTGAAATTTCTTTTAAAGACGATTATAAATGTTAAAATTAAACTTTACCGCCGTTTCATTAGTGACATAATTAGACCCATAAATAAAGAAAAATGAATTAAGTTTCATATAGCCTGTCAGCCAGTCTCCCTTGATATATGGGTAAGGAAAACGGAAGCCGACAAAAATTAAATGAAAGAAAACGACTTTCGATTTCCCGGATAAACTGCAAGGATATGTTGAATTATGTATGAAAATAAGACGCAAGGAAGAAATAGCTTGAAGACAATTTTTTGGTTTCAATAAAATGGAGATGAACGTAGAGAAAATAGCATGTCAAAGTGTTCAGTTTCTTTTCTGAGTTTTCAATTGCAATTTTATGAGTGCAAAAAAACAAAAAAAACTGTTTTTAAAACAGTATAATCATTTATCAGACCACGTTGGTCCTGTCATGGTATATAATACTTAACCGAATGCCAGAAAAACATTTCATTGCCAAGCAACGAGCTAATAAAACAGCATCATGTCAACGCAGAAACCACTGGACTTCACTGGATGTGCGGAATGCAATGTAAACCTAACCTAACCTAACTTGGTTCATTTCTTAAGAACTGTTTAAAACTAGGACAGCAGTCGACATTACCCGCAAGGGCCTATTCTTTCCTACTGAATGATTGACTTTGGTCATGACGAAAAGAAAGAGTAATAGTCCCAAAGCAATAGGTAAAAACATTCAAATAGCGAGATGATGTAACAGCCTTTAATAATGTCAGTATCGAGAAGAGAAATTTTTCCATTTTAATGTATCGATATTTTTTTCATAGAGCTGGAAACAGCTGCATAGAAATCTCAGAAATAGTCAATATCAATGTATGGACAAAAGTTTGTTTCTTTATGGGAAAGAGAAAAGAGAAAGCTTATCAAATGAGTGTACAATTGTTTTTTATTCATTTTTGCATTTTTATTCTTTAACATCTCAGGTCATCAGCGTCCCATTCAATTACGGGCGTGAAACGAACCTATAAATTTTGCTCAGAGGCCTCTACTTTCAGGCTTGGGGTTCATTTTCGTGCCATAAATGTGCGACACAGCATCAGGGCACAAGTTATAATATAAACACACATTCACGTTCTCTAATACAAAGGTACAAAATAGTGAATAGAATGGGTCATTATTCTGAATCAATTATGTGCAATTTTCTGCTTTAAATTCTATATTCACTAATGTAACATTATGTTATTTATGTCCCAAAAGTATTTCAAAATAAATATTGTTATTTCTTCATTACTTCAAGTCAACAAATGACCACAACGACATAAATTATTTAACATAAATTTTTAAGGCGCTGAAAGAATTTGTACATACCGAAATGAGGCAGTGGTGACATCACTGATGTACTGACATTGTCATGGTCCGCACTACTGAGATTAAAAAATATGTGGGAGAAATGATTTCAACAAGCAAACAAACGGATCTGTTATTAAACAGGCGAATGTCACAAACATTCAGACAATTAACTATGGGAAAGTTTCCTCTGCACTTTGTTGCTCCACTTCGCATTACCTCGCATACTTACGTTACTAAATAATGGACGAAAGGAGTCTTGGGTAAAATGATCAAGGCATTAGCACCAATATATAGTAAGGTACAGTTGTGCGTTAAAAATGATCGCGATAATGTTTCAAAACACGGAGAGGTGTGAGGCAAGGCTGTATCCTATTATCCCTCCTTTTCAATTTGTTTGTAGATGACATACCGGAGGTAATGTGTGTTGCAGAATCTGATGCCGCGAATATAGGAGGCATATCCATACCAGCTCTCTTTTATGCGGATGATCTAATGCTGATATCCACAATAATTGGCGATTTGCAAAGGGAACTAGACTGCTTAGAGACGTATTGTCATAAATGAGGAATGGCAATCAATGAGGAGAAGACCAAAACAATGAACTTCAAGAACGGTACGGTGTACACCAGGAAAGAGCAGGTCAGGCACTGGGAAATTCACATATTTGGGAGTCACTTTGGCTATGAACGGAAACTGGGCAAGACACATGAGCAACACAAAACGCAAGTGTTTGGTTAAAAATATAGAGGCATTAAGGAACTTAGTAAAAATACCGGAAACTCAACAGAGAACAATGGAGATGGTGTACAGGCGGTTATGAGGTCAACTATGGTGTAAAGGGTTAAAACGTTTGTTACAAGTAGGGAAGGGTACAGAAAATTATGGGGTGCTCAAATAGTTTGGTATTTCTAACGAAAGTGTGAATTTAAAAATAAGAACAATTAAAAACTGGTTAAGGATAATGCGGGGAAATCAAACTCTTCTTCCAGAAATCTGTCGAAGGGAGCAAATAAGGAAAGGGTGGGATACGGGATGGGCATCAAAAATAAATAAAGGCTTAGACAAAATTGGATTGGTGTATATGTGGTTAAGGGGAGAGGACATTACACAAATTAGTTGGAAAATAGGTAACAGATGTTTGCGAGGTATAGATGGAGTCTCAATGCACAGAAAAAGTATCGCTTAACTTGCAGGCTCAAATACATCCGGTGTGGGGGTTATTTAGTTATCTGTGGTACAGAAGAAAGAAGTGGTCTCGCATGGTTCAGATTAGGGGCTTGGAAAGGAAACAAAATAGTTAATGTTCTCGGGGAAAGAAGTTACCCATTGTGCGGAGAAAGCGTTACCTGGAGGCATATTTTGGCAGAATGCAGGGAAACGGAGATTTTAAGAAATGAGCATTTATCACAACAATTTTTGTATACCAATAGAAGTTTGAACATTTGCCGGAAAGTGTTGGTGCATGCGAGATACACAATTTGGGAATATGTCTAGATAAGACCCGACAGAGAAGATTAATGGCTTTAATGAAGAGGGGGAGAATTACATAGGGGGTGTGAGTAAATGGAAGGGGGGCTCAAAAGTAATGGTTCCATTCATATTTATGTATTTGTATATAAAATTATTAATGGAAAACGTAAGTATATCGAAGTATTTGTATATTTATATTTACGCATATAGATTTGTAGGTATGTGTGAATGGATATGTTTGACCTTTTTGATTGTTATAAGGTCGATATTAGCATGTACGGCCTTAAGGCCCATGCAACAGTTGTATTTATTTAAATATATTCTAAAAAGTACAATAGAACGTTCATTACTGCTACCACTATTTGCGTTTCACACACCCGAATTTGACCGACAAAATTATGATTTTCCGTTAAAGTGATCTGAAAACCTAATGCTTTAAACTTTTCGTGTTTATCAATCTGTGTTAAGGCAAACTATATTACCAACTATGAAACTAGGCTACCCTTGCCATTAGAGCCGATATGGCAAACAAATCGATAGACAAATAGCGGTCATTCAGGCTGCAAATGCGCTCCATATACGGGTAGATTGCTCCGTCCATTTACTTTTTATGCAGTAGTGTACAGCGTAAATGACAACTTTTTAATGGAATTGTTTAATGTCCCTTGTAACTGCGGTGTTCGGTAAAATGCATCGCAATTCAAGGAAACGGAACCGTGTTGCATTAGAGAATTTAAACTTTCCACCAAATTCCAATTATACAATGAAAATAATTATGTATGAGGGTAGTCCATAAGTTTCCAGCCTAACCATTTTCTAGGTATGATAAAGACAAAAACTATATTTCACTTTTAAATATAATTACCCTTTATTGTAATACACTTCTCACATCTTGAATTAACATTTCAACCCCCCCCCCAATAGTCACAAATCTTGTCCGCAAAATGGGCATAAACAGCATCCATGACTTCTTTGTCACACTTAAATTTCCTTCTTGAGTTTTAGCAAGATGAAATAGTCACTGGGACCTAGATCTCGGCTATAGGGTGGATGGTCGATCTCCTTGAAGCCACATTTCTTCACAGTTTCCTTTGCAAAAAGATCTGTGTGCACAGGCACGTTGTCGTGAAGAAGATGCGCACCACCACTCAGCTTTACTCGCCTTTATTCTTTGATTGAAGCACGTAATCTGTGCAGTAGGGCAGCATAGTACTCCCCATTTACTGTGGTATTCCTGTCCTTGAAGTCATTGAAGAGTATCCCTTCATAGTCCCAAAAGACTGAGTGACCATGGTCTTTAGAGGCGGTGCTTCCTCAGGTTTACGCCACTCGATTGATTTTCTTTTGTACAAGGGATCATAGTAGAGGAACATATTTCATCTCCTGTAACAATGGTTTGCAGCTCTTCTCTCTCTTTGACACCGCAGAGCTCCAAAAATGCCTGACAACAGATGAGTCGTTGCTACTTTTGGATTGAGGAAAAAAGTCTAGGCACCCAACTTGCATTAACTTTATTCATTTTTAAATGTTCATGAATAATTCGAAGGACTGTTGTTTTAGAAAGGTCAACCTTATTGCTATTTGTGTAACTCTGAGCCGCCGGTCTTCCATAATGTCTCCTTCCATAAGAGCGATGTTTTCAGGAGCGAACACATCCAAAGGTCGATCTGCACGCTCTTCGTCTTCAATGCTTTCTCGATCCATTCGAAAAGTTTGGCCCATTCTTTTTCGATAGAATATCTTCCGCACATACACCGTCCAGTCGCTGTTTAATTTCATTTGGAGTAATTCCTTCTTTTGTGAAGAACTTAATAACAGTTCGATACCCCATTTGAACATGTCACAATCTTCTAGACATAGCCTTCTTTATGCAACTATATCTGAACAACTGAACACAGCGGAGCGGAAGTTACAGCTGCATTTCTTTAATTAACAAACAAGATTTAACACCAGATAAGGGTTTTGTGAAAGCGGTAATGCTTATCGGCAAGGCCCAAAACTCATGGACCTACACTTGTACCATGAGATTTTCATGCAGCTGCGATAGGTTTGACGAGAAAAAAGGAAGGAAGGGAGGGAGGGAAGGAAGGAAGGAAGGAAGGAAGGAAGGAAGGGAGGGAGGGAGGGAAGGAAGGGAGGGAGGGAGGGAGGGAAGTAAGGAAGGAAGGAAGGAAGGAAGGAAGGAAGGAAGGAAGGAAGGAAGGACATGTTATAAGGTATTAAAAGAGTAACCGGGTTTACTGAGTACTTGTTACGCCCGGTTTTTTTCAGCTTTCAACATGAAATAGCAAATCTTCAGCCTGCTGTTGTCAGTAATGCAACATGCCCAAGTTAAAATCTTGTAACATGCCTTTTGGCTAAGAGCCATATTGAAAATTCGGCTACTCAAAGCATATTTCATGTAATATGTAAAACGTATTTAATTTAAAATGAATGAACTTGTTTAACTCATAACTGTTCATATTGGCATTTTATTGACAATGTATATTTGAATTATTGTTTTGGCATGCATTACGTTAATGAAAGGTGTGTTGTTTTATGCGCCGTTCCCCTACCATTTTTATCTCTTTTACTATAGCAGCAATGCACTTACTTCGTCTTACCTGTTCGACTAGATGTCTTTTCATAAGTGCTAATGCATAAATTTTCCATCTCACCATTTTTCATTTAAAACACTTATGCCCTATTTGATATGTTACTGCATGTATTTGCTTCCAAAACACTAACACTCCGAATTTATTAACAAAGCGAAATGGCTTGGGACTAGCATTCAGGAGATACCAGGTTCAAATCCCTTGGGATCAGTCATTCTGATTTTGGATCTTTTATGATTTCCTCCAGTCGCTAAGGGGAATGCTGAGATAGATCTTTACTTTCCACGAATTTTCCCCTCTTCCCTTTTATATCAATTTAATTTTGTTGGTTCGTTACAGTATCAAAAGTCCCAGGCGAAATGGGCTGGTGCTGCGTGCGACGTGAGTGTGACTTCGCTTTGCTAAGATTTCTGAGCGGGCCGAACTTCTTGGAGGGGGGCTCCGCAGATGTCGAAACCTTGTTAGGGGCTCCGTCCTCGCCCTACCCTTCCTATATCCTATCCATCCTCATCCCTTCCTCCATTGCGAGTATAGATACAAACGGCCAGCCTTTGATCAAGTTTCAGATCGACACATCCTTCGTCCCTACCAATTCAATACAATCTCATTGTATTTCTTGATTAAAATTATAAAAGTATTCAGAATTGTCGCGCAGTTTGGTGTATCTTAACGGCCAGCCAGAGGTCACTGCACTGCACGTGACTGATTCACTGTACTTTTAAGTGCTGTGCTTCTTGACAAAACACTCCATATTGAAGATTGGAATCAGCTTCCGCAGAGCCATATTTGACTCTATGCAAGTTATGGCCTTCCAGTTTCAGATCATATACGAGTTTAGGGAAATGACACAGTGCACGATATATTGAAGTGAACCTAGGTACCACTGCGCAATTTTCCCTATTCTTTAAAGAATTGCAGCTTAACACTTTTATTTTTTCTTATATTCTGCAAGACAAAACTACCCTTTTTTATTAGATACAAGAATTTGTTTTCCTACTTTCTGAAACTGCATTATCATTTTTGGTTAATTGATAAGAAACTACACATTTTAATTACTAAGCATTAAAAGAATTCAATGCACTTATGGAATATTTAACTGAACCAACCTGTAATACAGCAATACAACGACGCTGTTAATCATGCCGGTAAAGAATGCATTTTTTTCGTTTTTAATGCAAAACTAAGCATTTAAAGTTCAATGTGTTGTGCAGCATTTAAAGGAACTACATTCTTCTAAATGTAGACGTCTTTCCTTACATTCACTTATTCAAAACTGTTGAAGCATTTGCAATGAAAAATAAAAAAGGAAATGTTATTATGCGATTTAGCTCTTTAGTCCAAAAGCGGTATATATTCCTATACAAAATGCGCTACTTAACAAAAAGCTACTGTTTTTTAGACCAGTAAGTTAAGGCATTTCCTTGATTTGTTAAAAATATCGCTAATATAGGTTAAAGAAGCGCATTGTCTCTCGAAATTCGTTAAAGACCGCTAAATAATTCTTATGTTGCTCATGCGCAGACCCTAATTTTCTTTTATGTAATTTTTCCAATTGTCATTTCCACTTCTTAAAGAACTTAATGCTACAATTCATTCCCCAAACCCCCCATATGCCTGCTCCTTTAAATTCTCATATAAATACAACTGGAACGTTCAGAATTATCTCAAGCTGCCATTATGTCTATTTGGACATTAATAAACATGTAGATAAAGAAATTTATGTATTATTTGATTATGATAAAAAAAACTTGAATGAGAATAAATGTAGCAAGTATTTTTTTCAATTTTTTTTTCAAAACGATGCGTTTGAGAATAGAAAATTTATATAACGATTATTAATCAATTGATTAACTGTTGATTATGTCGTTGAATAAACACTTCTTTTTGTGTACCTACGTTAGCTGGTTCATTGATTTCAATCTGCTGGATAAAACCAATATTAGTTTCATTCATATCTCATATAATTTGATTTTATATTGTGTACTAAGCATTGTTAGCACTTTCAAATGCGCTGGTTAATATTATCACTTGCTGCAGGTTCAGAGGTGCACCGGGCGATGACCGGCTTACAGTTATGGCCTTCTCCACACTAGTGAAATCGAGAAGCATAACAATCCCTTCCGCCCCTTATTTGTCTACTAAGATGGTTTTCAGCCCTTAACTGCAATTATTGGAACGAGAGTCAGTACCCGTTATCATGGCTGGTAGTGCTTAAAGGCGTTCATTTAATGTTGCAGTTTAGTGAGTGCATTTCTAATTTTCTACTATCGTATAAGGATTGAGTACCTCTTATTAATGGTGAATACAGTTTTGTCTTACAATACTGCTTAATTATTTTATACTAACATGCTTTTCATTGTTAAGAAAACTGGCTTCTTCAATGTTTACCCAAATTGGCATTGCCTTAATTTTCTTAGAAAAGATTTCACATTTTCAATACATGAATGAATAAATAATTTATTACTTTCGAATATATACATATATTATTGCCCTTCTATTTGATCTTCTATGGTCTTGTTGGTGTAGTGGTAACCATGCTTGCCTTCCTAACCCAAGATCGCGGGTTCAAACTCGGCCAGGATCGTTGGGTTTTTCGGGCGTAAAAATCCTAAGTATGGCTTCCTTCGGAAGAGAAGAACAGCCGTGGGTCCCGTGTCGTACATTTACGGCACGATAAAGAACCTCAAGACTGAAAGAGAGGCCTCCGATCAAAATTTGTCGGCCGTTTCACGCCCTGAATTGAATGGGACGCTGATGACCTGAGATGTTTAAGAGCGTCCATAAATAAATAAATCAACAACAAAATATTTCATCTTGGCCACTAAGCTGGGAAGTCCAGTGAAGTTGACAATTGCATATTAGTACACAGTATTTAAGTCTTACACATATAGTACCGCCACGGGTGGCCGAGGTCGTTTAGGCACGGACTCGTGAGCGGGAGGTCTGCGGTTCGAATCCCGCCAGGACCGTCCTCCCTGACTGGGGTTTTTTCCAGGTTTTCCTCAGTCTTCATAACTGGCAAATGCCGGGGAGGTACCTAAACTTAGGCCTGGAACGCTTCCTTCCTTCAAAAAAAAAAAAATATCCTTTCCCAATTTATCATTTCATCTCATGTATCATCAGTGTCCACCGCCTGTGGTGCCTCAGTAGTAAAAACGGGCGTTAAACACTACCCAAAAAAAAAAAAATTACACATATAGTGATATTATTTCTGTTACAGACCATTTCCTCTTATTTTTTACTTTCTCTAAATATTGCCCAATGCTCTTACAGTTGTTATCTAGACTTTTATTTATGAGTGTTCCTATTCATTCTATGCCAAACACTCTCTTTTCTCCTAATCTCTGTTGCTATGCATTCAAATAGAAAGTGTTGCATATCTTCTCTTCCCCCACATAATGTACATATGCCTTGCAGTTAACCATTTCGTTGCTCTTTTAACCTCCATACTCCTAATCTTAACCATGCTATCGCACCCCCTTTCTTCTTTATTAGTGCCGTCCACATATCTCTCTCTTTCCCATGACCGCTGATGACCTGTGCTATTAAAGAGCGTCCATAAATAAATCATATCTTTTCATGATTTTTCACCGTAACATAGAATTCCAATTTTTTCTTGTTTAAATAATTTTTGTACCTTAATATCTTCAAATCATCATCTTATATTTCTCAAAAAAGCTTTATTATTTAATTCCCTTTTTTCCAAACATGTCCCATATCATTGTTTTCTAAGTTAACTTATACAACCCATGTTTTTAGACTAATATCTTGATATTTGTTTAACAAATTATAATCTCTAAGGTACAGAATTATATACCAATATTTTAAGGCTCTCTCTATAACCAGTCGTTTTCTTAATACTTGTTCCAATTCAATTTGAGCCATTCCATTAGCCACTCTTAAGCACAACCCAAGAATTTCCTTACAAAACATCCTATGTACTTGGTCCACAACTCCCCACCCATTTTCAAGTCCCC
The DNA here is from genome assembly GCA_030762175.1 of Metallyticus violacea. Taxonomy (NCBI): domain Eukaryota; kingdom Metazoa; phylum Arthropoda; class Insecta; order Mantodea; family Metallyticidae; genus Metallyticus; species Metallyticus violacea. The sequence goes on from CM060831.1 coordinate 120,244,707, forward strand.
ATACTTCAATACAATATAACATTCCAGCCTCGATGACTGAGTTATGTAATCTTTGCAGCCATTTCATCTCAATCTCTGGCATTTTAAATAAGAATCTTATTACAGCCATCATTGCTACTTTCCCCTTTGCCAGAGCTGATTTCTTTTGTTTCTCCCATTTCCCTCCGTCTATTTTCATTCCTAAATACATACAACCTCTCATCACTTTATATTCATTACTTCCTTTTTTTTCATTTTTCATATTTATTCAATTTTCTCCTTTCTTAAACACTAGTGCCGCCGAGGTCGTTAAGGCGCGGGCTCATGAGCAAAATGTCCGGGGTTCGAAACCCGCCAGGACCGTTCTCCCTTACTGAGGTTTTTTTTCCAGGTTTTCCTCAGTCCTCATAATTGGCAAATGCCGAGGAGGTACCTTAAACTTAGGTCTGGAACGATTTCTTCCTTAAAAAAATATCCTTTCCCAATATTTCATCTCATGTATCATCTGTGTCCACCGCCTGTGGTACCTCTGTAGCAAAAACGAGCGTTAAACACCATTCATTCTTTCATGCATTCATTCATTCATTCATTCATTATACACTAGAATTTGACCTTTCTTTTCATTTGCACGTTATCTCCAATCTGCACAGTATGAATCTATTTCCTGTAAGAACAATTTTAAACTGTTTTCAATTATGGACCCTACTGCCAAATCATCAATGAAAAGTAGACCAGGTGTCTATGTATTATTTATTACAGACAAGAAATTATTGGATTTTTGATATTTTGTAATTTATCATCAATAAATAAATTATATAAAATTGGGCTTAACTTGCATCCTTGTCCTTGTCCTTTTTTGGTGTATTTCTTTGGTTATTGCCCGATTCCTCATATTTTACATAAAACGTATTGTTCCTATTTAACCCTTTTAAAGCAGTCATAATTTGATTACTTACCCCTTTCTTTAGTAAGTTTACCACAATAATTTCAACTCTATTCAACCAAAGACTTTCTCTAGGTCAATAAAAGCCATATATAATTTTGCTCTTTTGTTCTTTAAATACTTATCTACTAATGTTTTATCATAAACACATTATAAACACTTCGTCTTTCTTTCCTTTTTTTGCAATAGTGTTAACGCCCGGTTTTACTACAGACACACCACAGGCGGTGATACTGATGATACCTGAGATGAAATGATATATTGGGAAAGTATTTTTTTAAGGAAGGAAACGTTCCAGGTCTAAGTTTAGGGTAGTTTCCCGGCATTTCCCATTTATGAGGACTGAGGAAAACCTGTAAAATACCTCAATCAGGGACGGTCCTGGCGGGATTCGAACCCTGGACCTTCCGTTCACGATTCCGCATCTTAACGACCTCGGCCACCCTTGGCGGTGTTTCTTTCCTAAAACCCATTTGAAACTCTGACAAAATGTTATATTTTCCTGCCCATTCCTTTCAATATATAAAGAATTCTACAGGGTGCATCTTTCATCACAGTTAATCAAAATGTTATTAATAATGTTTAAACAATTAAACTTGACTTTTCTTATACAAAAATATTAAATTCAGGTTGTTTCACAAATACTTGTGATTAATATAACATGATATTTTTTGCATTAAATTTATCGAATTTACATATAGAAAATGACACAAATATGCAGTAAAATTTATTACACACCAAAAATATTATTTTCCTAATGAAAAAATAAATAAAATAGTCTTTGTGTGAACTTACTGTCAAAGATTTTTTAAAACGTGCAAACACTTTAGCTTCGAGCTCTACATAGATTCTGAGAAAACTTATACTTTATAAGTATACCATTTTAACATAGAAGAGGGCTTCTTAAATAAGTTTAATTTCACAGAATTCCGTAATTTTAGCTTCAGCGTGTGATAGGATCACTCTTATATGCAAATTTTCCTCCTAAACGATAAAAACAATTAATTTAAAATATTTAAAAAGCAATATATTTCATTAGATTTATTAATTTTCAAATAAGTGTGAAACCTTTACATGAACACTGTTTGTTCCCGCGAAGTTTGCCCGGAATCGAAGACCGACTCTATCATAAAGCTCTGTTAACGAGCTCACAGCAGTAGTTCGGAGAAAGGCAGATTAAATAGAAAGCCCCATGAAAGCGAGATGTTAAAGACCATTTCTGCCGAAGGGCACGAAATAAAGCAGGTTGTGAAACGACCACTTCTATGGCGATAATCATACCCTCGCCTTGGTGCGTTAAGAACACTCCTAACGAGGCTGTGGAGCAGTTTGCATTGTGCTGCAGTCAGAGAGGAACATACTTGGATCTTCCTACGCTACCATTCACATAATGTTGGCTTCCGTATCAAAAATAGCATATAAGATTAAGTATTTTATGTACCTACAACTAAACGGACCTTCTGTCATAATTGCATAAACCGTTGAACATTTCTTAGAATTCGCCTTGATGTAAAGTGCTGTGTTATTCACACCAAACGTTATACTTTCACAAGTAAATTTAAATGTAAGGAAAAAAAATGACATAGGTTGTCATTTTCGACAACACCAGTGATAAATACACAGTAGATGGCGTTACCGCCTGTAGCTGCGAGACTGCCCTCGTCCTTCTATGCATGCCCGTGCGTGAGATCTTTCTGGAGTGCTACCATGGTGGAAAAACCGACGCTGAATTCATTTCAAAACTCCTTGTCTACCAATCTAGAGTATGCATAGAGCAGCATGGAATGAGCATTATCGTGCATTGGCATAAAATAATATTCTAGGATCTCCTCGAGTTCTATGAGCAAACTATTTTCAATTAAAGTGTCAATA